>PVKU01001349.1:15570-313104 GCA_004027475.1 Anoura caudifer
CCAAGGTGAGCGTATGAGAAGGAAAGCCAAGGTGAGCGTACTACAGAGGAAAGAGTATGGGAAGACAGTGATCAGTGACTTCAGATCAGCTAAGGTAAAACGAAGACTGATCCAAGAGCATTTTAGATTTAAAGAGGTTTTCTCCATATCTGGCAAAAGTAAAGATTTGAGAATTATTTGGGAGGTAGACTAGTGGGATAAAAATGAGACAGCGGAAGGTGGAAGAATAAGCAGGGGTTAAAACTCCTAAAATGTTACTGATGACCCTGTAATGGCCAAATCCAATCTTTTTTAAGTCCTCAGTCGAATTTGACCTCTGTGGCTGTGCTGACCACCCATTTCTTTAAACCATGTACACATCCCTTTTTTTATTCTGCTTCTCATCCTGCCATTCACACTGTTCCTTCTCAGTCTCTAGAAAACTCTTCCTCTGCCCAAACACTTAAATATTAGTGATCTCTATATTAGTGATACTCAAAGTGCTGATCTGGGACAAAATAGGGAGCTTGCATCAGGATGTTAATTAATGCAATGCTTCCTTCATTAAAAGTTTTGATAAGATTAAAAGAAAAAGTTAGCTAAAGTAAACAATGTGCTTAGTGATGGAGTTGATTACATTCTGAGGCACATTCCTTGAGTTACCATGAGCTAGTAAGAAACAATTAGTGGATGGGCAGCCAGTGGCTGAAGTATATTTTGAATAGCAGTGCACTAGATTTTTCTGGAAGGTCTCTTATCTCACTATAAGCCCTCAGTGGGTGGTAGTATTTGTAAGAGGGATTTCAGTGATAACCTCAGGGGTAAGGAGTTTAAAGCTTTACTTCCAGATCTCTTGACCTGAATATCGCACTGTTTGCCACACCTCTCTATGTGAATATTCCATCAACAGCACAACTGAAGTTGCCCCACACTGAATCTTCCTTCTCTGTTAAGGAGCCTGATTAATGAATGGTACCAACATCTACCCAATTTTCCAAGCCCGGTCAAATCAAGATGAAGTTCTAAGGCTTTTATCTCCTAAATACTTTTGTTCTAATTCAGGCTCTCATCCTCCCTTGCCTCAATTCTTGCAAGTGGCTGTTTGCAAGCTTGCCACCCAGAGTGTTTCAACAATCACCTGTACCACCATGACTCAGAGCTTAAATACCCTTTAAAGCTCCAAATCCCCAGTACAGAACAGGAAGGACAGTCTAGGTTTGAGGACATTCAACTGTGGACTCACGGCCACTTTCCAAATCTTAATGTCACTACTTAGTAGTAGTAGTAGTATGATATGTGTAAGTTATATGCCTTTTCAATAACTCATTTTCATTATCTATGAAAAGGGAAAAAACAAGATAAAAACATACAGTAAAGGTACTTAGAACTGTGTATGACACTAGCGTTCTATGATGTTAGCTCCCTTGAAAAAAAGAAAAGTCCCAGAGTCACTATCGACACCCTTACCTGTAACTGCTCTCCCCTCCACGGTCTGCACCTGGGACAGACACACCTAACGTTCTCAGCGTTGTGCAAGGGCCAAGCTGTTCCACAACTTGGCACATCCTATTTCCTTCACTTAGAATATGCTCTTTCTCAACTCAGCTCCCTCCCCTGACCTGTCTGTGAAATTCCTATAGAAACCCCTAAAGATCAAGCTGAAATATCAGCGCTGTGAATTCTCCATTTAAATCTTGGTCTCTCCTTTGTAATTACACTTATCTCTACTTCATGGTTGTATAATTTTTGCAATTATTTATGTTCCTAGTGGATGCCATATAATTTGATTGATTTATTTTGAGCAAATGTCCATCACTCCTGCCCTTGGAGGGCAGAACTGGGGTATCCCTGTGTAATCTGAGAACACAGTAAATCTCTAGAGTGCAAAGCAGACATTTTAAAAAAACCAATGATTGAAGGATTGAGTGTTTCTCAATTTGGGCTCTTATTCTATTAAATCTATGAAGACTATCTAATTATTTTTACTAGCTACTCAGAATATTTTCAAATGGAAAACAGTTTAATTATTTAAAATCTTACTTAAAAGCTAATGCTTATAAATTCGATCACAAAATACTAAGCTCTGCACAAGATCATTAAAATTCTACATTTGTAAATTGTGCTAAATTGTTCCATAAATCCTTCAACATTCAAAAGACAAACAGAGAATTGGAACTAAGAAGATTCCGTCGAGTTCCTCTCGGCTCCTCTAGTTCCCCTGACCTCACGAGTCTTAGAGCCTCAGGGAAGGAAGTGCTTCTGGTCCTGGGTCTGCTGGGTGTCAGATGGAGGACACAGCTGAGTTACTTGGCTTTAAAGTTCCACCACCTACGGATGTACAATATTTATCAACTCTTCCTGTTAGTTTTTGGGCTCTTCCTTTTAAATGGTCACCAGCGGACTAATCTTATGTAGAATTCCCTGGGCAACTCCAGCCCTCAGAAATCACAGGGCTCACTGACTACTGTATCTAGTGCAAATGCCTTATCTGGTTTTATTTCTCATGCCTCCCTTAACATTTATCTACTTTCTTATACGTATTGCTGAACAGTTTTCAAAAGGACCATATTAATTTAAATTGTGTCAGTTTTAGCACAGCCTTACACACATTGGTTGTCACTGTTTCAAAGAAGTCACTGGTATTTTATTAGGTGTGGAATGGCATCGCATGCTATTAATTTGAAGATACTGGAAATGATTGTGTATATGTGCTTGACAAATACGTTTCCTTCTATGACCTGTCTAAATTCATTGCCAAGTTTTTATATCCGTTTACTAATTTATAGAAGTTTTCATTTCTTTTTCATGTTTGCAGATACTTTCCAAGTATTTCCAAGCCTACTAGCTCCTCAAATTATGCTGATATTTCCTTAAATTATGCTTTTCCTTCACAGGAGTGTTTTTTTTTTTTTTTTTTTTCATGGAGTCCTGCTGCGCAGCATGGAGACCTGGTTGAAGATTTAGGGGTAGGCATTCACATTTATTCTAAGGGTTGCAGGGAATTTCTGCTCTAATTCGGCTCTCTTGGGACGACATCTGCCAATGGTAGCAGGATTCTGGGCTCCTGCAGGCTCCCTGCGCTGGGCTCTGGGAGGGCTCATTTCCAAGTCTGAGCTGAAGGACTCCTCCCCAGAAACAGAATGAAGTCACCTGACTCCTGGCTGCTGAGAGGAAGCTCCTGTCGCAAGTGCGGCATTGAGTTGAGGCCTGGGCAGCTACAATCTCTGCCCGGACGCTGAGTCTATATGCTAACCCTAAGACATTACCTATTACAAAAGGAGCTGCAGAGCTTTGAGGAAAATCCTTACAAAGATTATCTGAGTTCAGTGAACATGGTAATCAAAAATTACATTCTATTTGTTGCTATGCAGAACTCAGATAAAAAGAACAGAGTACATTACTTCCCTAAAAGCAGAAGTATCATGTTCAAGACTTAAGTACATGGGATACTCACATGGGTGACTGTGAAGAAGATGCTAGAGAGCAATCAACACCTAGGAACCCCCAAACTCTGAGACTCTCAAAATCAACATATGTATATGCAAAAGTTGTCTTAAAAGGTGGCACATCGGGTCAAAGTGACAAAGACTGGAAGAAAGAAGGCAGCTTAATTCCAACTCAATGAGAGAAGGATGTCATGGTTCGCTTGGTATTCCTCAAGGGGTAGGTGCCACTGGACAAAAGAATCCTACACACCCATTGGGTAGATCCCTGTTTACAGTTTTTGAAATTTTCCTCTTGGGCAGGGGTAACTGCCCTATAAACTGAGTTAATTAACGTAAATACTTGAGATTACATCGTACTCCAGAGACGGGTTCTGTAATCAATGCACATGGTGAAAGCCACACAGAATCACAATTACCCAGAAAATCTCTCAACCAGTTGCACTGAGAGAGGCAAAAGCAGTGAAACTGACCTGCAGGTCAGCAGGGGATGGGTCACAGGTCATGAGGAGGCATGGAACTGACTTGCCCACACTATTTTAATTCTTGTTTTGGGAGCAGAGTCTGTACCCTCTAATGCAGCAGTCAGGAAATATTTTTTGTAAAGAGTCTTAGGTTTTGTGGGCCATATGGTCTCGGTTGCGATGACAACTCTGCTGTTACAGTGCAAAAGCAACCACAGACAATGTGTTAATGGAGGAATGTGGCTATGTTTCAATGAAACTGTATTTACGACACAGATCTGGCTTTCAGGAATGTGTAGCTGTATCACTAACGTAAGTGTGCATCTTATGCACCTCCGTGGTGACTCTGAGATTCGATTCAGTGTCTGCCTCCTGACCTCTCTGGGTGATATCACTTCTTCCAAACTGATGCAAACATTAAATGTTAAAATCGTGTGGTAAAGATAGTAAGTAAAACATGTTGCTGAACTAAGTGGAGAATAAGGTCCAGAACAAAGTGCTATTGCTTTAGAGTTGTTAATGAGCAGAAAAGGAATTTAATAGATCCTTTTCAGAAGACCCTGCCCTGGGGGTCAGGGAGCTGAGCCATCATGACATCCAAAGGTATCTATCTTGAACACGCCAACAAAACAAAGCAAGGGTAAGATTCTGTTTCTCCCCTGAGCACAGTAACTTGAAATGCAAGACAGAGTTTCTCCTCGGGTGGATATGGGCACCAGACACACATACCTTAGGTGTGATTTTGTGTGTACATCTCTAACACAATGGCTAGGTGCTAGCACCAAACCTAACAAAACCAAAAGATGGGCTCTGTTCCAGATGTGTGGCCTTGGGGACACTGGCCACCTCACTCTTTGTAGTTGCATGACTATGGAGGGCATGGGCACACCAGTGACACCAGAAAATGAGCTGTGTCTCCACCCACAGGAAAATTCAAAGGCCCTACCATCGTCCAGTCCTGTGGGGTTCACTATAATTTAGGTGAAAGGGCAAAGGAAAGGGGCACATAGTTGTCTCCCACTGAAAACTCAGATTTTCCTTGACTTACAGGGACCTCTAACAACTGATTCTGACAGGTGTTCCTTCCAGGCCTCTGACAATATTTTTAAATGGGTTCTTCTCTCTGTAAGACAGTGAGGGAGAAGGGCAGCCTGGGTTCAGCCTTTACAGTCAGAGAGCCTCAGAGTTGAAAACTGAAATTTCTATTATTCTCCAGACTCTAAAGAAATTCCAGTGCTGGCTTAAGCCTCATGCTCAGATTCTCAGGTGACGGAATGCAATACCATAGACACGAAATGCTTGCAACAGAGAGTGTGTGTATATGCACCATTTGTTCAGGTAAATTTCTTTTTCTTTCCTCAATAGAAGGGAATAATGCTGGAAAACATCTTTAACAAGATCTTTATATATTATTGTTTAGAAACACTCTTAGACACAAATCCATTCACAGCAACTACAAAATAGCTCATGTCTTTGCACCGGATCTCACCACCATTCACGGACCTTTTCTCTCCTGGAGGTTTGAGAATGAATGGGGAGGGTTTTCTTACATCTTTTAAAAATTTTGTTAATTCTCTCTTGAGGATATATTTATTGATTTTAGAGAGAGGGGAGGGAGGGGGAGAGGGGAGGGGAGGGAGGGGGACAGGGAGAGGGAGAGAAAATATCAACGTGGGAGAGAAGCATTGATGGGTTGCCCTCCCATAAGCTCCCCAAATGGGGATTGAACTAACAACCTAGGTATGCGTCCTGACCAGCAATTGAACCTGCAGCCTTTTGGTGTACAGACGACTCCTCAACCAACCAAGTCACCTGTGCAGGACATTTTTTTAATGGTCATTGACGCCGCAGTACATTGAAGATGGATGACTGCAACCTCAGGTATTGCAGAATTTCACTTTTTCCCCACCCTTCCCTCTCACCACTGCAATTTGAGGCGTTCTGTCTCAGAAGACACCACTCATGAGTTTTTTAATCATGAAGGTCTCTAAATGGCTATGAGCATTTTCCACTCACTTTCTTAGAACTCATCTCTGTTCATCTGTGAAGACAGCAGCTACTGTTCGCGTTTGACCTTTGTCTCTTAAGCTTCTGAAAGAGAGGTTAATATGCAATGCTTCCTTCTCAGGGAACGGTGCCTCCAGCCACTGCCCCTGGTCTGCTCACTGCTGTTGATCAGATTCACCCCGCACCTGGAGTCAGGGCCTGTGCCACGGACATGTGACCTACGCAGTCACACAGGGCCTTGTGCTCAGATGGGCCCTGCACTCAGTTTACTCTCTGCTGTGCTATCTGGAAACTCTTTAAGAACAAGGGGCCCGCATCTTCGCTTTGCAATGGGTCCCACAAATTACATAGCCAGTCCTGCCAGCGGCATCACCAACAGATCTCTGAGCCACTGAAGCATGAGGTACCTTAGGAGTACATGGTAAGACAGAGCACCAACTATGTGCCAGGCAATGTGCTAAGCACTGACAATCCAGCAGAGCAAGACAAAATCTCCTGCCCTCATAGTAGCTCCGTGCTGCCAGGATTCATTAGGTCCCAGAGGTCACAGGCAACAGCAGGAGACAACTTGTCTCTCTCTAAGATCAAGTCAACCCCCAGCCACAAGCAAGCAGCCTAGCTTCTCATTCACTGAGAAAATAGAAGCTCCTACTCTACACTCTCTGTGCCAAACAAACCCACTACCAGGACTTGTTGCCCTCAGTCTGCTCGCCCTTTTGTTATGATGGATTAACTCTGGGCTCCCGAGGCCGACCCCTGTCTGGGTGTGAGATCGCAGGCCCCCGTTTGCCTACACCAGCCAGCATTCCCTTTCTACTGGACCACCTGCCTGTGCACATAGGCAGGTACAGCTCTGGCCTGAAACAGACTCCCAAACTCCCTTGTTTCTGCTCCACCTCTTCATTACCTTGTAGTGTGCAGCAAAGATAACTAAGAGAATTGTGAATATCTGCTTCCCATTCTCTTTCAAACCCACTTCAATCGTACTATTTTCTCCAAAACACCAATACTTCACTTTATCAAGTGCACCAATGACCCCAACATTGTCAAATCCAATGGTCAAATCTCAATTCCCATTTTTCTCTAACTTTCGCCAGCACTGCGCACAGCTGATTGTGCCTTTCTTCTGCAACTCCGACTTCTCTTGGCCTGGGAGGCCTCCACCTCCGTTCCAAGGTCCTGGGCTCAGCGTGCTCACTCCTTCTGCACTGGTACTTGCTGGCCCGGTCAACTCATCCAGGCACACAAGCTTTAAATGGCATTTGTGGGCGATTCACAAATTTATGTTCTAAACTGTCCTATGAACACCAGACTTATTCAACAACTAACTTGCCATATCCCCCTGGAATTTCTTTCTTATCTTTCTATCATCTATCTATCCATTCATCCATCCATCCATCCATCCTCATCTGAAGATATGTTTATTGATTTTAGAGAAAAAGGGGGAAAGGGGAGGGGAGAGAGAGAGAAACATCAATGTGAGAAACACCCATGGGTTGCCTCCCGTATGCGCCCTGACTGGAGATTGAACCCACAACCATTTTGGTGTATAAGACGATGCTCCAACCAACTGAGCCCCCTGGCCAGGTCTTCCCCTGGGATTTCTAATTGAGGTATCTCAAACTTCACAGGTGCTAAACAGAACCCTGCACTCTTCAATTATACCTTCTCTCCCTGCCACTTTCTCATATCAGTAAATGGCAACTCCACTTTTCCAGCCGTTTGGGCCAAAATCCATGATGTCATTCACAGTTCCTATGTTCTTACTTCTCACACGCAAGCTAATAACAAATCTCAGCCACTCAACTTTATAATCTCTCTCCAATCAGACCACTTTCATCCCTCCACACCAAGCACTGACCTGCTGTTCCCTACCACCTAGACGCCTGGAGTCATCTTCTCCTACTTGATGGCTCTGCTCCCTTCTGGCTGAGACACAGCAACAACCAGGATCTTCTTTTCCAATGTGTGTGACATTTTGTCCTTTTTCTGCTTAAATACTTGCCAAGTCCTTTCTATACCCACAGGCTTGCTGTGACCTGGCCTTTGTACCCCTCTTCCCTGCCCCCTCCTCCTCTCCTCTCCCACAGTGCTCCAACCTGTCTGCCTTCTTGTCAATCACTGAATCTACCAAGCACAGTCCCACCTCCAGGCCGAGGTGACCGCTGTTTCCTGTCCTGGAACACTCTTCCCCCAGATATCGAGGTAGCTCTCTCCTCACCTCTTTTGGGTCTCTCCAAAAGTAAACCCTGCCAGACCACTCTTTTGGCAGTGGTGAGGACAAAGTCAGGCAGGGCAGCCTCTGACGGGCCCCTGCCTAGTCAGGTTGGCCATAACCGTGTCCTGAAGATTTGGGGCCGGAGGAAAGGATCTGCCCAGGACCAGGCCGAGCTGCCTGGATTACTGAACCTGCACTGACTCTGGAAATGTGGCCTCCATTCATTTCAGTGTTTGATAAATCCACCCACCTGTGAAGGGTGTGGCTCTTGCCAGTTTTGGAATTTTGGTCCATCTCCACATCCTCCCTAATTTACAGGACAGAACGTGTGAAGTTGAGCAGTTCAAATTTCCTAGTGGTGGACAGAATAACCTATATATTCACACAGTAAGATTGGCATGTATTTCAGAATGGGCCTGGCAACTTGTAATTCATATAATTATCTGAACCTTAGTTTTCTCAACAGGAAAATGGGGACAGCACCATTGTGAAGGTTACAGAAGATAACACAGGCAATGTATTTCATTTAAACATGTTAGTATTGTCATGTGAAATGAATTGTTCAAAGTCACCCCTCTGAGCTCATCTTATAAAGATGATCATAAATACAGAGATCTTCCAGATCCAAGTTGTTTTCATCCTTCAGTGGAATTCATACGTAGTCTAAGTTTGTTCTTAATGGAATAATAATACTCTGCCATTAAGCCCATTTAAAGGTGTTTGTTCCTCTGGCCTTGACTAAATATCCCTCCCTTACTCTGTCCCATACTCACTCACATCTTTCAATGCTGAGGGTAAATTTCACCTCCTTTGTTAGTTTTTTTCTCCAAACACTTTACATAAGAAACCTCTGTTCCTTCACTCTTCCTGAGCACTTTGCTGCTTCTTCTAACACAACATTTTTAAAACTTAACCTTTATTAGGCTTGTCTTTTTATATAATACAATGCTCCTTGAGGACAAAGAATAATCCCTCTTGCTCTCAGTATCCCCACAGACCCCAACAGCACTTCCGAAGTAAGAGATGCTCAGTGAATAGCTAACAAGGAGTTGGAGAGCATCCTCAAACCCACTTACATGTGCCGACAGATGAAACGCGTCTGCTGCCCTTCCTCAAACTAGCAAACAGTGTAACACAACTTAATAGCACAATTAAAGAATAAGTCTCACGAGAAATGTGCTTCCTTAGGAATCTCTATCAATATCGATGCTGAGTCAAGGGAGGTCATTAGCTGAACAACTGTACTAAAGCAGATGCTTTAGGGAAAACACTAAATAGGAAACTGGAAAAGAAAGAGACTCCTTCAGAAGAAAGTTCTTAGAATGCTTCACGTGGGATCATTTAAACTGCATAATTTGAAAACAATGTCAGCGGTAGAGATAAATGTATTCTTACATTTGGGAGGAATTTCACATTTGGCAACGTGTTTTTACACAAATCAGCTGAGCTGAAACTACTAACAAGTCTATTAAATTAAGGTAGATTTACGGCTTCAAGCAGAGAGAAGATAGAGAGGTGTGTGCTCTTAGGAAGCTATAACTATGAGAAGAGGTTTTTGTGCAGATACTAACCAAATCGTTAAGGTTTCTTGAGTGCATATGAACCAAAATGGCGATGCTGACAAATTGTGGTTATAATTAATTACAGTATAATTTGCAAAGTAAGCGCTTCCTGAGCATGGATCGGTTGCAGAATCTGTTCTCTGGCCCCTATTCTTGAATAAAACATTTACATTTTTATTTTATTTTCTGAACAATTTATATTCTTCTTTTCTCCAAAAGGGGTTTAAGAGAGATAACCCATCAAATATATACACAGTGACTGTATAGCAAGCAATCTTTGAAAAGAAGTGAATGAGTACATTAGAAGAAAAGCTGGGCTGGAAAAAGTAAGCTAAAGCCAGGGGAGAAAGCTAAAGTCAGGTCTGTTTGACCAAAGGTCCATGCTCAGTGCAGGCAAAGGCACGGACAGCTCTCAGTGCAGAAGACGAGACAGAGCAAGCTCTCTCCCAAAACGCAGGTGCTCCTAGTACAGACAAGACCGACATGCCTCACGGGTCTGATGACTGACAGGATGTTGTGTGATGCCTGGAGCACAGCCTCATGGTGAACCAAACTGCAGACTTTACAAGATTCTTCTGCGGCTGACGACAGCTGACTCCACACTCAGTACTTCTGAGCACAGAGCGCTGGGGTCAGGCACCTTGCTTATTTTAGGGTAAAACTGAAAATATCTAGAAGACGTGGGCCATTACTTATCCTTCTGGCAGCTGACAGATGCGAGTTTTTCCTTGAGCTTTAAGCAGCCACGAGGTAAGAGGTTATGCTAATGAGCAGCTTGAAGAGGAGCTATACTTGGTGGCTGAGTCGAGTGGAAACCCATAGCTTTACCAAGTTAGCTCTGCTGAAAACAGGAATGACATTGTCTTAAGAAAAATAAGAGGCCTAATCAAGAAAGATCCCCCCGTGGAAAGCCATAGCTCTGACAGAGGGCCTGTGATATGCCTCAAAAAGCTATTCGGGATTCATGTAGATGTTGCAAAGTAAGAGAACGCCAAGCCTTCAGAGCATGCCACAGAATGTGACAACGATTTTAGGCCAGATTTTAAAGTGGAAGCTATCTATGTTGTCCTCACAAAAAGGGACCTCAGCAAACCCTTGAATAAATTATTACATTAAATCATATTAGATTCACAGTGACTATTACCTTATCAAAGGCTAAAAGACTTAAAATAAGAGAACCTTGAAAACTTTTAGTTATCAGCCAAAATAAACCACAGGCAAGAAAATGTGTTGACTAACCTTACAGAGTTAACCAGAAGTCAGAGATGAATAAATATTAATTGAATTAATTTTAGAGAATTGCCTTGACTTTTCTTTCTGTATTCCATAGCTACTACTTCCCTTCCACGCAATCACTGATTCAAGTCTCCTAGGTAAATTAATTCCTCAGGAAAGGTCTTGTAACTAAGTTAATAGAGCTTTGCCATCCCTGGAGTGTGGCCAGTAACCACTCTCCAGTGGTCTATGGATGGCCTTGGAGAAACTTTCATCGTCCTTCTCACGCATTTCAACCTCTGCTTCAACCGCCTCCCCACCTACTTCTGCTCACCTCAGTCATTCGCTGTCAAGGAAACTGAGGACCACATGTCAGAGGCTTTCATCTCTGAAACCACCATCATACACAATGCACTACAGTAATAATACTCACGAGGGGGAACACTTCGGCCTCCTGGGGCCAGGGATATGCCTTTCTTGTCACCTCCATGTCCCTAGCATCAAGCATGGTGCCTGGCACCCAGAAAGTAATTATGAACATCTGCCTGGTACATGTCAGCTAGTCACTTGCATAACTTCATTCTCACCTTCATTCTAAGCTTAAGAGTGGCATTACGCACATTTTATAGAAAACTGATACACCAACGTGCTAAGAGACCTGCCCAGGGTAAATCACAGAGCCCCAGGTTGGCCCAGCTCCGAGTCCCTAGCCGCCGCTCTAGTTTCTCTCACTTGTACGCCGAGGACGCGTGGTGCCCAAGAGTTGCTCACAGATGTTTACAGGAGTAGGCGGGTGGGGAGTGGAGAACTACACACAATTCCCAGTGAGTCTCACTATGTCAATGTGTCAGGAAAAACTGAAAGCAAGGAACCCTGATAGACTTAGCCCCAACGACTTGTATCCCGAACATATCCTACTTTGGGACTCACTGAAGGACACCTGTCTTCAGGAGACTGGGGTGCTGCCCAGGGCATCATGGGAAAGACCACACCAGATCGTGCTGTCTCCCGAGGCTGCCACTTCAGAGAGCCATCCAGAGATGCCCCTGGTGACAACGACAAGGCTGTGCTACTTGGGGAAAATTTAATCTTTCTGGATTCCTTATTCATAATCACTCAGGTGAACGTCTTAGGCAATAGAGTTCATATGGTCATTTCACCTTTAAAATTCAAAAGTTCTTTATTGCCCAGCTGCTCAAACTAACATTACTCAAGCGGATTTGTAGACATAAGAGAATTATTAATTTAAAGATCAGCTATGTTCCAAATATTTCAAAATAAGCTGTTTGAAATCTGGAAGCTATTTTCTCACAGAAACAATGGTAGACATGATTTCCAAACCAATCCACGACCATCAAGCCAGTCAGTAATCCGGGGATTACTGGGCTGCACTTACAGGGGGAACAAAAGTAGGTTTACAGTTGTATGTGAAACACAGAGTTTCTTCTTGTATTATTATTTATTAATTGTATTATTTTCCACAGGAACAACTGGAAACCTACTTCCGCCCACCCTGTGTACAATGTAAATTATTCCAATATTGCAGTCAAACATTAACAGTTACCTAAAAGTGAAAAACAGTAAACCTTGTCTTAAATAGGAGTGCTGAAGAAAATGCAATTTTAATTTTATGAAATTGGTGAAGTTTCTGAAGGGGTCATATAAATATTTTCAAAAGTGTTAGAAGGAGACTGCACTGGGCTAAGGACCCTACTTTCACTTTAAAATGGACGGTTGCCCTTTTCCTTGGCACGAGAACATCAGTATCCCTACACTTAGTCATCAAGTATCAACTCATCAGCTGTGAGCTAGGAGCAGAAAAAATGTTGTCAAGGTAGAGAATGAATTCCTTGGTGGGTAAGGGGAGGGAAATGGCAAAGAGATGTTGTGGGAAATTATTTCCAAAGCAGGTCCATGACAGATAATTATTAAACAGGATAAAGGGGGAGTAAGGAGAGCGCAGACTCAAGAAAGCGGAAGATACAATTCAGGGAATACTTGCAGAACAAGATAACTTTAGATATACTACGCACAACTTCTCCATAATTGCAGACCTACCTATTTTAGCAGCAAACAGAGAACATTCAAACATTTAACACATATTTAACTGTTAACACCTACCTTTGCTAGGTAGTATGAGTGATTAAAAAAAAATGAATACCAGGTAGCTACTACATTTTATAACTCTTTGTTTACACTTTCATTTTTCAGCAAGTCTGAAATTTCAGACACAGTGGGTTCAAGAAGTGGCATGCTTTCCTGATTAGGGACTCAGGTTGGGAGCCAAGCTTCTGGAGCTGAAATCCCAGGGCTGTTACTGACCGGCCGGCCTCTCCTTGGCATCCCCATCTGTAATATGGGGAGAAGGACAACACCGCCTGCCTCATGGAGCGAGGTGGGAATGAGCTAACTTCATAAACGAGTGGTGCGTAGAACAATGTCTAGCGCGTAGTAAGCACTCAAAAAATATTAGCTGCTATTATACTTGTATATCAAATCCATAACAAAAATACTTCTCAAATATTTTTCTGTATGTTAAGTCAAAACAGTAGGGTATAGAAGAGCATGTGTGGTATTCTGCTTTAAGGAAAAGAATGATGAAAAGTATGTGCACTTGAATATGAAAGGAAGTGGCCAGGGCAGGGGTGTGGCATGTATTTACACAGAGTGTATCCTCGGAAAAATACAGGAGAGACTGACTCTCTGAAAGGACCTAGGTACAGGAGAGGAAGAGAATGAAATTCTCTGTAAACCTTTATTTACTTTTATAATTTTGTCCCATGCTCACATGTTCTCATCCAGTAAATTTTTAAAAATCATTAAACTTTTTTTGTGGCTCTCAAGCAGGAAATAACATTGGTTCATCAATCCTACCTTTATTTAAAAATTAATCCAAAACTCATCCACAAACCATTCAATCCCAACTGAATGAGATAGCGAGATGGCAAACACAGATAGCTTTGTTCTCTTCCCCATCACCTCAAACTGAAAACCTGGGTCAGCCAATGCTACGTCCTCCAACTTAAACGTGGGAACTTACTACACTGAGTAGCGTTGGTCCCATTTGATACTTAATGCCACACAGAAACACTAAATCAATTAGCTACAAAAAAGATAAAATATAAATGTTTAGGAGGGTCAGTAAACTAAATTAGCTTGATAATATATGCCTTATTTTGATTATTTACATGCATCTTATGTTATATATAACTATAAGGAAAAAATTACATATTCAAACCCAAGTGTATTAATCTGATGCTATAGGGTATCCTGACTTCCGGCTAACTACTTGACAAAATTACTCAACCCTGCAATGAGGCACAAAATGGGTAAAATGCTAAAACATTGAATTTTGCACGTTTTGGAAATGCAGCCCAAAATTCAAAGGTAAGGAAACTCATTTTTATTACACTTCTGACAATAGGAAACAAAGAGTGAACTTAATTTCCAAGAATTTTATAATCTCGTTAAGGTTAACACTGCATATCCTCTGGGGAGAAACAAAAAGAAAGAAAACACACGCAGTCAAGACAGACTCACTGACCAACCCCGAATGAACATCTGTTTTGTTTTCTCACGTTGCAATAGCCTGGCTATTTTAGATACAAATATTTGTTCTGCTGACAAATGCTTCCAAAATGTCAGTGAAAATTGTTTCACTGAAACAGTTTATTTTTTGAGCTGAACAAATGGCAAACTTCTCCCAAGTCCACAGGCATCTGTGAAAATGAGCAAGTATGGCCTAAAGATTTCTCAAAACCGCTCATTTGGCAAACACAGGACTCAAGGTGCCTGCAATTGCAAATCTCCGGATCATCTTCTACAGGGAAGACTCAGGCACGTTAGGTGGTGTAGACGTGGCCCGGATTCCTTGCATTCACAGGGAAGACGGGGCAGTTTAGTTTCCATCCTGTCACAGTGAATTCCTGCGAGAGCTCAGCATTCTCCTGCAACCTCGCACAAGAATGCTGCCCTGTTTTCAGGAGCTTTGCTCTACTTTCAGGGGCCTTGGCAAGGATCAAAGAAGCAGAGGGAACAAATGGTTTCCCATGCATATTGAATTCCCTCTTATACTGACTTTTCCTCTGTCACTTGAAATTCAATATTAGCAAGATTCCCGTACATCACCTTAACCAGTAACTTGTCTGCATGCAGTCAGAGCATGAAAAGGTAGATTTCAACCACAAGGTTTTTGGTCAGGAATTCAAATGAACAAATTGGATGAAAAATCAATCTTTTAAAGATATCTGTACTAGAACTCATTACTGATAAAAACAAACTAGTTTTTATTTCACATTAACCCCCCAAATTTAATTTGTCATTTTTTCTCTGCTTTGTATTAATTTTAAAAATATAATTTTATAGGTTAATAGTTCTTTCATAAGAATTAAGCCTCACAATTCTTGATTAACTTAATATCTAACATTTATTGAGCATTTAAAAGCTAAGTGCCACGTTTTCTTCATCTGTAAAATGGGGACAAATAGTACCTATCTCATGACTATCTTATAAGATTACAAGTAATATAACATGAACCTCCAAACCCAACAATGGTATTTTACCATGTATTATTAATATGATAGTTGTCCTAACTCTAATGAGATGTTCTAAGAAACTTTGGACAAGAAATATGTCTTCAAACCAAAGTATTTAAATACAGCACAGTAACTGAATTACAAATGAGTGTTCATATTTTAAGTATACATTATATGAGTCAAATGATACAAGATTTAAAAAAATGGTTCAAGTACCCTTTTTAGAAAAGTGAATTTAAAAAATTCCTTCATGAAAATGACTTTCAAGTGGTAAAATTATTTTTATCACTTAAAAATATTTATTCAGTTATGTTGCTAATAATATGCATTAAGATATTAGGATTGAATACAAGGAATTAACATCCTCTTTGTATGTCAGTGGCCAAGAGATAATAATGTGTTCAGATATTAGCATAAAAAAAAACATCCTAAATTGTTTTTCTTTAACTGTTTGTATGTTTTTACACATAGAAGAAAGTCATTGTCTTTGTAAAGAGCTGTAAACACACACTGCAATACACAGATGATGTATTACAGAATTGTACACTTGAAACCTATAATTTTATTACCCAATGTCACCCCAATAAATTTTAAAAAGAAATTTAAAATAAATTTTGTTTTGAAAATTTGAAAACAATTTTAAATGAAATCCATTATTTAAAAATTAAAGTAATCATGGATTTAATTTTGATATTGTCTTACAGTCTTAGATTTAAATAAGAAAAAAAGGTGACTCTGATCAAAATTTTCTTTTTTAGATAGTAAAACTTGAATGTAACATGTAATATCCTTTTCCCAGAAACTAAACATATTCTCTAAGAACAGAAAGCCATTTAATTGGGAGGATATGAATAACTGGGCTATTGTCACAAATGATACATACTGTACAACATCAAATTTCTACAATTTTCCTCAATAAAATGCTTGTAAGTATATGCCTCTTTAAAAGGGCAAGTTTTAATGATAATGAAAATAAAAGTATTTTAAAACAAGAACAAAAAAGTGACCTATCAAATTATGTGGAATGCAACATAAGCAGTGCTTAGAGGAAACTTGATTGCACTGAATGCACATATTAGAAAAAAATTAAAATCAATACTCCAAGATTTAAGCCTTAAAAAAACTAGAAAGAGAGTAAATTAAATGAAAAGTAATCAGAAGAAATAATAAAAAGCAGGAAATTCAATAAAAGTTGAGAAGAGAAAAACAATAGATAAAAATCAACATAAAAATTGGCTCTTTTACAAGATCAATAAAATTGATAAGCCTGTACGTAGGCTAATCAGGACAAAAAGACTTAAATATGAATATTGAAATTGAAAGAATGGCCATCACTGGCAATCTCACAGACATTAAAATGCTAATAAAGGAATATTATGAACAACTCTCTGCCCACACATTTTTATAGCCTAGATGATATGGACCAGTCCTTGAAAGACAATCTACAATGATTCACACAGGGAGAAGCATATCATTTGAATAGGCTTAGTCTATTAAAGAAATTGAGTCAATAATTAACCTTCTACAACCTAAAGGATTAGACCTACGCAGATGGGTTCACTAGTGATTTCTACCAAATATTTAGGGAATAAATAATACTAATGTTCTACAATATATTCCAGAAAATGAATGCAGAGGAAACATTTCCTAACTTAGTCTATGTGGTCAGTATTAACCTAAAATCAAAACCAGAAAAAGACATTACAAGAAATGGAAACTGTAGATCAATATATCTCATGAACATAGATGCAAATATCCTTAATACAATATTATCAAAACTAAATCCAATAACGTACAAGAAGAATTATGCATTATGACCAAGTGGGATTCATTCCGGGAGTGAAAAGCTGGCTCAGCATTTGAAGATCAATTAATGTAATCCATTACATCAACAGGCTAAAGAAGAAAAATCATATGATCATATCAACAGATGCAGAAAAGGCATTCTTGATACAAACGCTCAGCAAACTAGGACTAGAGGGGACCTTCCTCCTGTTGATTAAAAAAAAAATCTACAAAGAACCTACAGCTAACATCATACTGAATGGCCAAACTCTGAAATAGCGACAACATCAAATGCTGCCAAGGATATGGAGCAATAGAAACTCTCAGTCTTTTGCCAGTGAGAGCACAAAATGGAAGAGCCACTCTGGAAGACAGTTCGGCATTTTTTTACAAAACTAAACATACTATTACCATATAATCCAGCAATCACCCTCCTGGGCATTGACCAAAATGAACTAAACATTAAGTCCCTACAAAAGCCTGCATACAAATGTTTGTAATGGTTTTATTCACAGTCACCAAAATTGCAAGCAAGTGAAATGTCCTTCAGTTGGGGGGTGGGGAGGAGGCTGGCATCTTTATTTGAAGAGTAACCATGACTTTCTTGAATCAAATAAACGAAATGCTGCTGAATGACCAGATAAACCGCACTGTATTTTTCAAGGTAGATGGCTTCCGACATACCTCCAGATGATGTGAACTTCATTTTATTAAGATAGTCAAAACATAGCTAACAAACTCATTTTAAAAAATGAATGCAAAGGATTATGAAGTTGCTAAGAGAATAGATCTTAAAAGTTCTCATTACAGGAAAAACACATCTGTAACTATACGGACCCCGGGAGGTTACCTTGACTGATCATGACAGTCATCTTACGGTCTATGCAAATATCGAATGATGATGCTGGGCACCCACAACAAACATGCTGTATGTTCATTCAGCTCAATACAAATGAGAAAAACAATGCACTGTTTCCAGATTTTAAAATGAATTAGATATTTGAAATTAACTTTCATTTTCAAGTTGTTATTTTTAATGTATTACACATGCCTTTCCAAAGAATATAATTTTCAATATTTAGTTATAAAACATATGAAAATAATTATTGAGCTTAAAATGCATGAGGAGGTACATGTTTATAAATAACACTGCATAAAGCTATGGATTTAAAAGATGCCTATTCTTCAAATAACTTTAAAAATACACAATTAAAAAAAAAACAAATGCATCCTTACATGTTTGCCCTGAAGAAACCTTATGAGGTTATCTTTCTATGTTCACTCTGACACAAGAGTTCTATGAACAATACCACAATAGGTACCATAAGTATGTATGTACCTGTACTGCACAGTTCCATGAAATGAGCAGGCAAATGATGACTAGAGTCTACCTTTTCACTATTAGAAAAATAGACTGGAAAGTCACTACACTTACTTAAAAAATTAAAGAAAAACAATTGAACCCTGGCTGGTGTGGCTCAAGGGATTGAGTTCCGGCCTGAGAACCAAAGGGTTGCCGGTTCGATTACCAGTCAGAGCACATGCCTGGGTTGTGGGCCAGATCCCCAGTTGGGAGTGTGTGAGAGGCAACCACATATTGATGTTTTTCTCCCTCTCTTTCTTCCCTTCTCTAAAAATAAATAAATAAAAATTTTTAAAAGAAAAACACTTGAAATTATTTGAACAAAAATAGAGATTTCAGTTATTTTTAATTTCTATCTTAAAACACATTGTTATGTGTAATAAATAATTCCTTTCATTTCTTTACTGTAATAAATGTATGTACTTTACCAAAAAACTTCCTTTTAATCAAGAAGGACAAGTCTACAATTTTAAATATCATTAGTAAGAAGAAAAGGTTAGTGCCAGAAAACTGAGGCTAAATCCACAGTATGACCACAAATGTAAAAAAAAATACCCCCAAAACCCAGACTAAATATTCCTTGAATTTTTTAAAGTATCCACATTTCTTTTTCAATGTGGAAACTCACTGAACTTTCCATTTCTAACTATGCAACACACAAAAAAGATTTATCCGTACACACTTCTTTAGTGGGAAAGGTTGAATACAAGAAATCTGAAAAGTACTTTCTCCCCGGTTCAATTCATTCTTATTTTGTAGCCATAAAGATATTGAAATTGAAATAAGTGCCCCACAATATTAAGCGTTTATGCAAATAAAACCTAAAATAGATCATTTGACCTTAAAATCACTTACACCTTTAGAAAATTATAATTTTGCATTGTTTCCCAAGTGGCACAGCCGTGTGCCAAGCCATTCCCACTCTCTTACATCCCTTTTATAAATAAAACTCACTGAAAACAACATCAAATTTCAGAGACCAGCTTTTATGACTAAACTGTTTTTTCTAAAAAGCTCTAATCAACCTTAATTTAAAGAACACAAGTAAGTCTCCACCAGCTTGTTTTATACTGTAAACTTCACAACCAAAATGCCATTGAATTGAGTAAAATTATTCTGCTGTCTCCTTTTCTCTTTGTCATTCCACGGACCCTAAAAGAGTTTTCCTACTTCTCAGTCACACAGCTATCCTCGTTTCAGGATTTCAAGAGCCCTTTCAGTCCTCAAGATCTTGCACGACCCAGAGCGTTCCTGCGAAAATGCGAGATGTGTCTATAGTTGGCACAAGACACTATCTTTCCTCATGAAGTTTAGGAAAACAGGGGGGAATATGCTACACTTTCTGCAATAAATTCAATATCTTCTACAGCAAAGTTTTTCTTCAGCGAGATCATACAGACGTGGAATCTACTTAAAAGACAGAAGAGACATGTATACTAGGTTCCGTGAATACTGTATTTACACATCTGGCGTGAAGAATATTCTATCAAGCCAGATTTTTTTAAAAAAGGTAGATGGAATATGATGTTCAAGTATAAAAATGTTTAGACTTGGGATGTGCAGAAAAAGTGAGTATTGGCAATTAGCTGGAACACAAGTTTAGGAATGACGTAACTTCCTGCTCTGGAATAAAATTCTTAGCATACATTTAAGAGAAAAGGTAGAACACAAAAGTTTAGATGTTTTGGGGGGATCACCTGCTAGTATTTACAGAATAAACTTAGAGTCAAATTTAAATTAGTCATCTGTTATCTAAAACTTTTTTTCATGATTAGGATAACCACCTAGAATTAATACTCTGATCAAAATATAGAGGTGAGTCTTTCAGTATAAGACCATTTTAACCTGACTTGCAGCAACAGAGTGGGCTTTGGTCTGGAAATAAAAAGACAGCCCTGGCTGGTGTGGCTCAGATTGAGTGCCAGCCTGTGAACCAAAGGGTTGCTGGTTCTATTTCCAGTCAGGGCTCATGCCTGGGTTGCAGGCCAGCTACACAGTAGGGGGTACACAAGAGGCAACCATACATTGATGTTTCTCTCCCTCTCTTTCTCTGTCCCTTCCCCTCTCTCTAAAAATAAATAAAATCTTTTTTTAAAAAAGGCAATGGAAGAAAACTCTCTGACTCTTGGAGGATAGTAGCTCACCTCATTATCCATGAAAGAAGAGATTACATTTAACAAATGTTAAGACAAGGATGAAGAAGTATCAAAACCATAGTAGGAAAATTCCCAGGAATGGAGAGGGCCCATCAGGGGTGTGTGGACGATGGAAAACGCCCACCCTTGGGCGCGCGGTCAGCACTCACAGCAGCGAGAGTAGGAAGGGACAGGCCGGGGCGCCGCGGTTTTCCATCGTCACCAACCCTTTGAGTCTATTTGATGTTTTTGGAAACACATTAAATATTTAATGATAATAAACATTAAATTCAAGGTGATGTTACTGATTTTCATATTTAATGTTAGCAAATTATTTATAATTATAGCTAAATATAAGCCCGCATCTAAAAAGCAATAGATATCTTGAAAATGTATATTTATAATTAAATATCTATTTCATGTGTTTTTGAAGTTTACAACATATTTTATACTAAAATTTTTAAACAAATAAAATATAGAGTCAAGGCCACAATCACACTGCTTGATTTATAATGTAGGCTTGCCAAAATCTGCCAAAACTGTGTGACCACCGCACTCATATATGACTGCAGAAAAATTCATTTAAAGCACCAGAAACACAGCCTGCAGAACCCATAAAACGCATAATTACCTGCTGCGGGATCTGTGACTGCTTGGCTGGTGATGCCAGATGGTGGCTCTTGGAGCTGGTAGGTGGCGTTTGTGGAAGGCGTATTGGGGCTGGTGTTGCTGCCCGTCATGTAATGAGCTGGGTACGGTGAGCTGTTGTAATACTGCGCGTACTGACCCTGGCCGAAACTGGGATAAGATGGGTAGTCCTAGCCAAGCAAATCACACGAGAATCGTCTGTTAGAACACGGCTGCTTGTTTCTTACATTTCAAAGTAGAGCTGCAAACAGATTTGTTTCTGAATTTACACAGAAACACACAAGCACACTTTGAAGTGCCCAGATTTGCACACAAATTTTATGTAAGATCAGACACACTCTTCATATTTCTCCTATGTCATGATACGTTAATAGGTAAAATTAAACCAACCTGACAACTGCACAACTCACCATTAAGACTACTAAAGAGATTTTAACAGAAAAAAACTACTGAAAGGCTTAGGAAGGCTCTCTCACATTATAATGTACTATAAACAGATTCTTTTTCATAGAAGAAAATCATCTGTTGTAGTTTTAAAATTTCAGAAATTAAATTGGCTTTTTAAGTTACCTGCTGTGAACTGTTAAATCCAGAGGAATTTGTGAGTGAATTATTTCCTGTATATAATCCTGACGATGTTGTAAAACTGCTACCTGAAACAAAATGAAAAGAAATACGGTTGACTGAGCTGGGCAGGGTAACGTCTACAGGAAATTATTACTGAGATAAAGCAGGGTTGGAGTTCATTGCAAATATACATGGTTTCTCTTCAAAACCAGGATCCACTGCCATGGCTAAAATGTCATTTTCCTAAAATGGTTGACAATTTTGGTTTTACTATATTACAAAGAATTAAAAGGTAAAGAGGTGTACATTTGTGATGACATGGTGACACATATAAACTACGGATGAAATTATACATTTGTGCAAAAATGTAGACACCGAGCTTTTCATTTCAATTAGTAAAACACAACAGGATTTCCACATCTTTAAGTGTGCTTGGTAAAATGATGGGTCAAGATGAGATGATCTTTAAAGTTCTTATAAGCTCACAAACTATGTTGCTGCTTCGAAGAACTTAAAGTGCTTGCAATTATCATCATAATAACCCAGTGAAAAAGGAGATTATTTCATTTCGCAGAACAAGGAAGGGCAGCACTTGAAGTATTTGATAAAACAAAGATCAGAGAGGAACATGAGAGATGCTTTATTATTACATCCTCTGTCCAGGTGACGTTTTATTTGCAGGAGAGCTACCCGTGATCAACAATAAACAGCAGGCACTGTGCAGGGCACAGACCTCACAGCACATCTGAGTTCTGTCCCTCACTTTATTTACAATCTTCTTGTTAAGCTATGCAAAGCAACAATATACTAATTTTGATGACCCCATTGGCAAAGAGTTTTGGAAAGACAAGACCAGGGACTGGAGAGTGTAGAAAAGAGGGTGTTCATATACGGCAAATTGGGAATTCAAATAGGCACAACCTTTTTGTTGGGCTATCTGGTCAGTTATTAAGGAATTTTGTATACCATTTAACCCAGCAATTTTATTGCCAGACCTTTACTCTAAGAAACAAATAGGGATTTATACAAAGATTTAGTAAAGATGTTCTTCAGTGTTGCTCCTAATAACAGAACACAGAAAGCATCCCCAAGTTTTCCATAGGTGTCAATCAGAAAATAGATAACTATTGTATAAAGTTGTTTAAATGATATTATAATGACATTCGATGAGGTGGGAAAAATTTCATACTATTTTGCTAAATTCTAAAATAGTAAAAATACTTTTGGTGATCTCACTGGAAATATATTTAAAAGCAGAAAATATTTTTTTTATTTTCTTTCGACTCTTATTTTTTTTAATTAAATTCACTGGGGTGTCGTTGCTTAATGCGATCATATAGGTTTCAAGTGCACAGTGCTGACACATCATCAGCATATTGCACTGTGTGCCCACCAACCCAAGTCAAATCTTCCATCGCCATATACTTGACCCCCTCTACCCTTTACTGCCCCCCTCAACCCCTTTCCCTCTGGTAACCCCTGTACAATAGTCTGTGTCTAAAGGCATAAGACATTTTTAAAAAACACAAAAACCTCAGAAATGTTATCTATAGAGAGGTACAATCACTGATCACATAATATTCATAAAGCCAATGTACATCCCTAAATATTCTACTCAGAACCTGTGTTGCTTCTGTTAATAGATGAAAAACCATTTAAAAAATAAAATTTTTATGGTAAATGATGGCACAGGCTATTTACAGATGCCTCCAGCTAATATATGCCAATTATTTACTTGCTACTGAACATTTAAGTGATGGCTTAAGAATCAGAAAACAGAGTTTCCAGTTGATCACTTAAGAGCTGTTTGAACTTTGGACAAATCACCTAATCACTCTAAGATATACTTTCTTTATTGGCAAAAGCTCTACTTCGTAGGGTTTCTTACACAGATCAAATGAGGTAACATTTCAGAAAGCGTAGTCAACAATCTATGGTGTCCACGAATGTTAGGAACTGTTATTGTTTATCCCAGCAAACATCTCTAGCATTCTCCACTGGCCTTGTGTATCCTTTCTCTCTTTACACTTTCCCAAACTAGAAAAACATGACTCAATCTTTTTGCATCTCTAAAATTCCTTTTCTACTTACTTAATCAAGCATCTCTGAACTTTGAAAACCCAGTCTAATGATTTGTTATTTTCATTAAGAAGGAAAAACATTTCAAAAGATCATTTTCAATTTAGTTAACGCACAGATTCATATTTGAGGTTTTTTCAGTTGTATCTTTCAGGAACACCAACTGTTCACAATTCCCAGAACACCCATCGCAGATAAGGAGAACGCTCTCACACTGCTAATACTTACCCCACCATGAACGTCAGGGCCTCAGCAGACAAGATTCCCATATTAATGTTCATTTTTATATGGCAATCTCATATTTCTTAATCATGGTAAATACTGGGCTCATGGTGACAATTACATGGGGATAAAACGATGACTAAGCCATAATCTTGGACCTCACAGGACTTATCAGGATGCCATCAGTTTTGTTTTGTTTTTATAAACACTGGACCTCATGGGCATATGACTCACTCATTCTGTATTAGCATATCAGGGAACAGTTCATATATAAAGCAAACTTAGAAGGAGCATTTTTAAAATTCCTTGTAAAACATTTTTTTGGATAAAAATGTAACTATCAATGCTTTTTAAAAAACTTTAAGTATTCTATATATTTGATAGGAAAAATGACATTGAGTTATGACTTGTAGTTTCATTTAAACTATACATTTTTAGGTTATGACTTGCTACTTTCATTTATACTACACATTTTCGAACAATAAATACTGAACTCAATAATCCCTATCCACCAAGAAAATGAATAAGATATAGAAAATATATTTTAAAAATGGATGTTTTCATTTCGTAAGTTATTCCCTGGAACAAAGTAGAAAAGACTGTGGAAGCTATATTGGCACATATGGGCCACTGAGGTATGACCAAGTAAATCACAGCTCAGTACTGCAAATGGTACCCAGGTGACTTTGCAGACTTAATGCTACTTCCAAGCCTGCACATTAGCTGGGATTCAACATAAGTTATATTCATTTACTGGCTGACTGCGGGCTGGATTCCATTCCATTTGGTGTGCAGAGCAGGCATTTAATGACATTCAGAGGCCCAGGAGATTTAATGCAACTTCCATAAGGATCTCACTTACTTCAGGGAGAGGTGTACAAACTACAGAATCAAGCTCAGGCAATATTAATTTTTCACCACCGGAGTCAGATCTGCCTTCATGTAGGGCTCAGGCACAGAGAACTGCTAACGCTTAGTCCAGGCCACCGGCACTGGGTGTCTGTGCGGCCTCCTTTCCTGGGTGCCCGCCCACCAATTCATTCTCCACGAAGGCAGTACAATACTTTCTCTAATATGCACGTCTCATCTTTTCACTCCCTGCTAAAGAAAAGTAACCATTAGTGGCTCCCTATTGCTCTCAGGATAAAATTTGAACTTCTTACCAGGGCTTCTTCATTAGGCCCAGTTCTGGCTCCAGTTTATTTCTTGGGCTTCTTTAGTCTCTTTCCAGTAATCCCAACACCAGCCCACCCAGATATCCATAACAACACTAGTGAAGCAACAGGAGGTTTTCTTAAGGTTACTCCTGCCCCTCTTACTTCCGCCCATTATATCCTGGCTAATTTCTTATCAGCGTCACAGATCAGCATGGAAGAGAAGCCCTTTTCCTCAGGAAAACCTCCCGAGTTCCTGTCTTCTCTCCTTCCTAAACCTGGATTACTGAATCAATCAACCAATTTATCTATCTCTGTGATATGTATTTGCTATAGACATTTATATATCTATAACTTATCAGTATTTTAAGCTAACTTATGCTAATTAGTAATTCACAAGTTAATACAAATTAATACTAATCATTTAATTAGTCCTTTCCCTATCAAAGAGTCTAAGAGAACCCTAGGTTATAAAAGCAATTGGGTACTTGTAAATAACCCATACAAACATGCCCAGAACACAAAATATAATAAAACTAAAAATGGATACCATCCATTGAGTGCTTATTATATGTGCCCCTTTTACACGCTTTACCTACACTCCACAACTCAAACCTATAGAAGTATTCACATTCCCATTTTGTAGATAAGGAAACAGAGGGTTAGGTTAATACAGCTTCCATGAGATGGGAGTGAAATTCAAATGTGGCCCAGTCTGGTGTTAGAGTCCATGCGATGCTTTTCACGCCTTCTTCCCAATTCTGTATTGCGTTAGGGGACATTCCGAAGCTCACCGATGTGTTCCCTTCTCTAAGATCAACAACGACATACTGGAAGCAAAGCAGAAGTGACAAGAACAAATACTATACCTAAAACTTACCCAGCGGTAACTCTGAGTGGGACATTCTGAAGTTCACTAATGTGTTCTTTTCTCTAGGCTTAACAACAACATACCAGGAGCAAAGCAGAAGTGACAAAAAACAAATAATAGTACTTAAAACTTACTGAGTAGTAACTCTGAGCCAGGCCCAAATAAAGGATTTTACATGTTCCAGCGCACTGAGCCATCACAACCACCCCATGAAGTAGGTACTACTAGATCCCATTTTACAAATGAACAAACTACCCAAGATTATGAGCAACTGGGGCAGACCTGAGATTAGATCCCAGGCCATCTGGCTCTGGAGCTGAAACTCTTAATCTCCACGGCATGTGTATGCCTCTCAAAGTAACCACGGGGTTTTTCATTTGAATATTGTTTTACCAACATACTAAACACATGGCTACTAACTGCCACGGAATCAGTAGGAAGTACCTGTTACAAGGCACATGTCTGGGCTCCTCCTCAGACGCAGGGATCACGGTCTTGCTGACGTGGAAGGGAGAGGGTGTGACCTGAATAGCCACAGGTTTGCCAAACACCTACAGTGCCTGACTTTTAGCACCACTGTGTGTAAGTGGGTGATCTCAGCAACTGCTTCAAAAACACATAACCAGTATTTGCTTTGTTTTTTCTCACTGTGAAAAGTCATCACACTCATCAGGCATTTGCTGGATGGAAGCTTCTCTGAAACTGTTTTTTGTGTGTGTGTATTTTTTTTTTTTTGTCGTGAAGCTGGGCTAAAGCTGTTAAGGGGTAGAGGGTCCCATTCTAACAGCTGATCTGATGCAATTCGGTGCCCGCATTACCTCATGAACTTCACTGAACTTTAGAACCACAAAGCAAAGGCAAAATAGCAATGGCCACGCTCCCAAGAAAGATCAGCGTGTAGCTGTAAGCCCGCTTCCTGGTCTATGCTGGCCCAGCAGGAAGGGCACATTCAGCTAGAAGGTTGCTCCCCTCCCCCACTGGCTTTACACACGGGGCGGGGTGGGGGGGCAAGACGTGACTAGGAAAAGCAGACCTCCTCTTTCCATTAGGAACAATCCACTGAGAGTTTCTGTTGGATGTACAAGTCTTCTCTTCTAATTTTAGATCACAGAACTAGGTTTAGTGTTCACAACTGCTTTGTCAAAATCATATAAAAGTATTTTACTTCCCAGAGACAAATGACTTTACATGAAAAGTCACATCTAGATAAAACAAAAGAGAGCATAAATATTTTATGATGAAATGTTTTACACTTTATGTAACATTAGATCATGAAATTTCCCCAAAGTAGGAAAAAAATCCTACTTAGAATCCATTATTTCTCAATTAAGGAGTCTGGCAGAGGTGAGTTCAAGTAAAGCTCCAACAATACCCAGTATTATTTTTGGTCGGGTCTGAATTAGGTCATGGTCCAAGCAGGTGGCTGTTGGAATATCTTCTTAACCATTAGTTAGAAGGAAAAAAAATCTTATCTATTTAAATAGTTAACTATTGTGAAAAATCATAGCCATACTTCTTTTGAGGGGAGACCAGAGAGGGGAGATACTAATTTCCAGAACAAAATACTGGAAGAATCTTTCCTTTTAGAACATCTCTAAAGAAAGAATTATTTTTCATTCCATTGCCCTCTTATTAAAGCAGACAACATTTATTTTCTGATTTTCTGAGTGGGCAGATTGAATATATTATGAAAAACTCTTTTCAAGTTAGTTCAGTTGACAGCACCCACCGGCAGTCTCCCCAGGCCCAACCATGACTCAAGACGGTGTTGTAGACCCAAAGGAGCAGGTGTCAGCCACCTTCCCTTGAGGAAAGTTTAAGCACACACTCAAGAAGACAACACAAAGAAACATCTGCGCGCATTATCCACGTCGGCAACACGAGCATGGACATGGGGCTGCTCAGTGAATGAACTGACACCACCTGGTTAGGGTGGGAAGGAAGACACAACCGTGCACAGGAAAGGACAAGCAGCACATTCTGGCAGGGGTGAGCAGAAACTACCCAAAACTCAGACGGTAAAAAGCTTCTAGGGAAGTGGGGCTGGGGGGGACTAAAGGTAGGTGGCAGAAGTCTCTTGACCATGTGTTTAAGGAAAGAATAACAGGTCAGGATAAGAAATGGCATTCCTTACTTGAAACCCCCCTCCCAAATCTGAATGTTGAATATACCAGTAGGAGCATATAGTGACCCAGGAAATGTGATGATTCTCATTCTCCTTTCAAGGATTAGAGAGGGTAGGATACAGGAAGCTATGATAAATGCAAGAATCTGTATGTTTACATCAGTGGGTCTGCAGTTGGTGTTTGGGGTGGAGAGTTGGGGTGATGATGCAGGGAGACGAATATGCTGGCCATGCTCCTCCCTAGGGCTCCCCACCCACAGCCACTCTGTCAGTTCAGGATGGGGACTGCTGTCTTGGAAACTCATCTTACTCACTCTTGCTCTTCTAATTTAATGCTTCTCTCTCTCTGTCCCCGTTTCCCTTCTTTCAAGGTCTGGCTCAGGTCCTGTCTTTCCAATAAGCTTTCCCCCACTATTCCTCTCCGTACCGATTTCACCTTCTGGGAACTTCAGCTCAATTATAACTGATACTGTGTAATTTATCTCTTCACTGGAACAATACTAACCAAGCACTCATTAGTCTTATTTTCCTCCTGATCATAAATTCCTTAAATTTCTGTGTTATATTTATCCTGCTGCCTCACATAGAGAAGGATAAACTGTCTGTCTCAGGCCCTCGAAGGATTTCATCCAGGCTCGAGTGGGAGACAGAACCGGGGTTTGAGAATTTCTTCTTCTTCTTTTTTTAAGTTTAAAAGAAGAATTTATTGGCTTATAAATTTGGAAAGTCTAAAGTTGCATATAGCAAGGCTGGATCTAGGAATTCAAATGATGTTATCAGGTCTCCGTCTCTCCATTTCCTGATGATGTGTTCTGCGCTAGTGTTTGGGCATTGAAACCCAGTGTGCTTGGTGACAGGAGGCCCCAGTGAGGATATGGCTCCCACAAAGAAGTGGGTGTAGGAGGAAGCCTTTCCATAACTCCTGGTGTGTGTGTG
Source organism: Anoura caudifer (assembly GCA_004027475.1). Taxonomy (NCBI): domain Eukaryota; kingdom Metazoa; phylum Chordata; class Mammalia; order Chiroptera; family Phyllostomidae; genus Anoura; species Anoura caudifer. The sequence continues at coordinate 44,879 of PVKU01001349.1, forward strand.
TGTGTGTGTGTGTGTGTGTGTGTGTGTGTGTGTGTGTGTGTGTGTGTGGTGGCAGTAGGAAGTCTGAAAAGGTGACTTGAAGGCCAACAGACATTGGGAGAGAAAAATTCTCTCAACTTCCTTATTTGGTAAATGAAAAAGAAGAGTAGGGAAAGGAAAAACAATCAAATAACAATTGAGCTTATTTCTCAGATTTTATCTAGAAGACACATACTTTGCTGATTTTTTTTTTTTAACTACAGGGTGTATAAAGGCTTATCTTAAAAAAAAACCCTAGATTCTAATCCTTACTTTAGATTTAAATTATATGAAGAAAATTAAATGCAGGACCTAGAAGTATTTACTGGAAGGATTTAAAACATTTCTGAATCTCCAGAAATAAAATCCAGCAGAGTTTTAAATCAAATGAACTTTTAAACTGATTACGCATCATGGATTTTAGACAGTTCATAAAACTCTCACTGATCTTAGATATGAGTACCACTGAGCCCAGAGATGATACAAGGAGTTCACACCCATACACCACATGGGCATCCTAACAGAACATGGACCTTAGGGTACAGGTAGGGACTACTAGCTCTGTTAGCTAAGATATTGGCCTATCATGGGTGCATTGGTGAACAAAAGAATATTGCTTACATGTGAAAGATTTCAAATTCAGAATGCAATAACATCCTACATTTTTATAGTACATTTATAATACAATAAGCAGAGAGAACGGTGATTTCCTTGTCCAAGGACACTCGGTTAGCAAATGACCATGATCTCTACTTCCAGGTCAGTGTTTTTCATTCGACCATGCCCAATCTACCTTCTCGATTTTCATATTCAGTAACGCTGCAACTGAACTACATAGTATGGAAACTGGTGTTAATTTTTGATTACATGACCATCACAGACACACAACAGGTGGAGACAAGAACACCTGAGAAACTGAGTAAATACATTTAGAAACAAACTATTTCATTTCTGAAAGATGTGCTCATCATTCCTCTCTTTTTAGGGCAGTACATAATTTTAAAAGTAAATTATATACAGTCACCCAGGGATAGTGTATCACAAAGATTCTGCTTTCTTGTCCCTGTCAGGGGTCTCTACAGAGAAAGGGTGGTGGTCTTGTCAACCGTAACAAATGAGAAACAGTCATGCTAGAAGACCCTGTGTGGGTCACCCAGTTCTATCAGTGCTAAGCAACTGTAGTTTAAAAATTAACCCACCTCTGAAAATAAATCCCGACTACATTTTTACAGTTAAGAACCCAGTCTATGATGATTTATAACATGATTGAAAATGCGAAGTCCAAGTTTTATGTGTGATTTAACCTGGAGGACGTTGCCCAGCTATAACTTCAAAAAACCTAAGAAAATAAAAAGGTAATGTGGAGGTCAAAGGTCTACTTCACAGAGAACAAGGGCCCACATTAAAAGCCAGAATCCCAGCCACCCTAAGAATGCTGGGACCTGCTGGGGCCTGTCTGTACTTCCCACGTTTTAGAGCGTTTTCTAGCACTCACTGGGCAAGCAGGATGCTCTGTGTCCCTTGTGTATTTGCACAGAAGCCCATTTGCTTTCCTTCCCTGGCCTCTTTGCCATGGGCTGTGTCCATCATCGGGCACGATCTATGTGGCAGAAGTTCGCGGAGCTCCCTGGGGAAAAGCCTCTGCAGGCCAGATGGGCTACTGAAAACCAAAAGTTTCCCACCCTCTCATTAGGAGGATTTTCAATGACCAAGTTTTCCTTTTTATCTCAGTAACAGATTCTAGATTCGAAAGAATCTTAAACGTGGGTAATAAAGACTGTGAAGCTTTTGCATTTATCTTTCTTGATCAATTTCTATATCTTTCAAATAAAGACAACTCATATAGACAATAGTATTGGTATTAATCACTGATTAATTATTGGTATAACTGCACCACAAAAGATTTCCATACAACTTTCAACACTTGTCCCTTGAAGTACCACCTGATGCTTACAGAGCTGGAATGGAAAAAAATCAATGTAAGAAAAAAAATTCTGGAATGCAAAAAAAAACAAACTAAAATATAGGTGTGAATAGAGAGGCAGAACAATCATGGAGAAAATCTGAATATCAAAACCAGTTGCAATAATAGCTCTTCTCCATCTATCCTGCGACCTTGCACCAGAAAGTGCAAAACTCACTTTATCATAGCAGATTATGAAAAAAAGCTTAATATCCATTTTCTTAAACACTATATTTTGGACTTTGTATTCTCTCTTTGGAAAAACATCATGTCTAGAGTTAATGAAAAACTTTAACAATGCATTTTGCTATGCAGTTTTGTTCTAAACGACTGATAAACTGACACATTTCCTTTCTGTTTTGGAAAAGCTATAGACAGGCCGCCCAAAGGAGGTGAGGGAAGTGTCCCTTATTAGGTTATTATTATTAGATCACTCCCACATCATAAGGAGCCCTAGGTAAGTGTGGTATAGATTGCTGTGGAGTTGAACACCCTTCCAAGCCCCATTAGCAAACCTCTGCCCTTAATTTATGGTCTCTCCTCACTGCTTGGGACCCCAATCTCTTTAACAGAACAAACAACATTATACACAAAGAGGGGGTTAGAATTTGTGTTGCTGGCCTTCTCTAAGCGAGAGCAATAAAGCCTAAAGGAAAATAAACAACATGGAGTTTCCAGAGCCCTCTGGGTCTCGGGCATGTGCATCTGCATAGCCCCTCCCATCTATCATGGCAAACCCTGACCCCTTCTTGGTGCAGAATGACAGAAAGGTCCCGCACCATCACCTCTATTCCAGGGCAATAAAACACTCAGAAAGGAATTCTGAGCCTCCACCCTGACTCTGGAAAGATTCCAATCAGCTGCACTCCACCTACTAGTATGAGCACAAGGGGAGATGGCTTTGAATACCCCATGAAAATAAACTGATCAGGAGTTTTATTCTGCTGACTCCCAAATTCATTTCTCCAGATGAAGAGAAACTAGAGTCCTTATGAATCTTAATTTCTGTCATTGTGGCACAGGCCTCTCCACTTCCAACAAACGCATGCAAATTTTAGACACGCTACTAGAGAGTGGAGATGGAAATACGAGAAAAGGTGGTTTCTACCTGCAAATATCTGGAATCAACAGAACTAAGTTGCTCTGGAGAGCTGGGTTTTCTTCAAAGCTGAAGCTTAACCAGTTAAGTGACTCGACTTAATTTTCATTGCTGTTTTTGTGTGTGAAAATCTTTTGCACTTCTTTACCTCAAACAGACTGTTAAATAAAATTTCATTTTCTTCATATGACCCTGCCTCTGTGGTGGATGGAATGCTAAGTCTGTGCTGTGTCGGCTGTGGGGGTAAAGGAAGGGTGATGCTACCAACAGGTCTGGGGCTTGCCTTTTTTAAACATTGTAACCAAAAGCTTGGTTTTGAGTCAGATGCCCCTATACATAGAAGGAGAATAAAACTTGCTTACAAAAATCTGGGCAGGTATTCTGTGAAACCTGTCAAACATTCAAAGGCTGAAGCACTTTTCACTAAGTGGCTCACCTGCCCACAGCACGTGTATGTATGGGCACAAGTACTCACACCTCCACACACAAACTGACACACACTCCCACACACACTCTCACCCCTTCTGCTCCCAGCTTGCTGTCAGTGTCCTTTGATTAGTGAGCAGCTCTGAAAACACTATGTATACTATCAGCAGAGTGACCCAGGGGTCTCCACACCCGCTTTGTCCATACACACCCACCCATTCCGCCAACTTATTTGCAAGAGGTTTGTCAATGGTGTGTGAGGAAAGACCTCCTCGTACCATATGAAAACTTCTCCCAGAAACACGACTGACTTGGGAGCAGGAAGATGTCAAAAACTAATAAGCATTTCCCTTCGGTGGGATGAACTCTACAGTTGTCTATGAACAAAAACATTTTGTCTTTCTCAGTCGAACTTAAGTTCTAATCTTCCACTAAATGTGCAAAAGAGATAAAGGAGAAATAGACATTCCTAGCAATCTTGCAGCAAAGATGAAAGCCATTTCCTAGTCCCTGAGGTTTACTTCATGACTTTTAGTATTAGTACAAGATGAGATTGACATAAACAAAAAAAATCACTATTAATTAAAACAACTGAATTTGGAGAATTTTACAAAAGCAATCTTAGAAATTATAGAAATTGTTATATTTTTAAAAAGGTGTATTGAAAAGACTCTCAAATGTCAATAGATTCCCACAACAGGACACACACAATCATTTAATAATGCTGAAGCATTTTTTGTCATGCATTTAATATTTAAGAAGTGCATATTAAGTGGCATCTAATTATTTATCCAAATTTGGCTATAAGGAACCTACAGTATATAATATATAATTATCCATCATTATATCAGCCAGTTAAGTTTCAAGTTAATAGCATATTATCTGTCTTGATATGTGGAAATCATATTATATCCAATAATCTAAAATTAAGTGAAGTGCCATTATAGAAACACCCATCTGAAATATTAACTTGGTCACAGAAAATAAGTTCTAAAATCCCTCTGGAAAGGCTATTTAACAAAGGGAAGCACAAAAACACAACAGAGCATTAATTCAATGTCCAATGAGCCCAGATGCAATGAAACCTATGGGTAGAAAAGCCATCCTATATTTGATGCTACAACATGTCTTTATTTCTTTTTCAAAATAAAGAGATTTTTCCCCCTAAATTAACTTTACTTTTTTTCTTCCACTACCATTCCTCTCTCTATTCTAACATCACGATTATACTCTCGTAGCTGGTTAGGCATCTTAGAACTGTTTCTGCTGCATAAGCTTTCAATTGAGGACAGAAAGATAAAAATGACTCTTAAGTGTAATATTTCTCAAACTCTCTGGGGTACAGGACCAATTTTCCCCCTAACCCTTCCTGGATCGACAATTTAGCAAGATATAATAGTCATGAATTACTAACAATGAAATGAAAAAATAAAAGAGAGAATACAAGTCCCATATCTTAAAATTAGTATTTGATTTAACCAACATAAGATTTACTATCAACCCAAAAGTGTCTAAACACTTAACTTGACATTCACTGTACTCCTCTCATTTTGGACTGGTAAAAAGAGGCTGCAGACAGGCACCTACACTACGCTTGGTCTACAGCCTCCAAATCAGAACCCAGGGGCTGGTCCTTGAAGATGCATTGAGTGGCTGTCAATTTAGTCTCCTGGTCTTCAGTAGATCATGTAGTCAACACCCATCACCTACTCTATTTCTAGAGCTGTGATAATGAAAATGAGGAAAAAACTCAGCCCTTTTAGAAACATTCATTGGCCACACTAAGACCTGAGACCTTAGTATACATCACAAGAAGCCAAGGCAGAACACTTCGATTTTGCAAAGACTTTTTTGATATTTTAAATGTGCAAATGTAGGGCAGGAGAGTAGGTAAGAGCAAAAGTAGAATCAGGTATCTTGCCTCTAAGCCCAATCCACTATCCACCAGCATCCACTATTTCCATATCACATCAGACTCGACTTTAGAAAGTAGCTGCTGGGCCACAGTGTGTGAGGGTAGATGTGGTGAGAGACGAGGCTGAAGAGGGAGATTGAGTCAGTGGGATCAAATGCTAACAAGTTAAATAAGAAAAGAGCCAAAAAGTGTGTGTGTGGGGGGTCTTTTGGCAAGCAAGAGAGAGCAATCTCAGAGCAGTGGTAGTGGACAAAGAGTAGACAGCAATGGATTGAATAGTGTACTATAGGAAATGAAAAATGGAGTCCATTCATGGACTTTATGAGAGGGAGGAAGGAGGGATAGTGTAGGTAAGTTTCATAACATATTTGATAAATGTAACATATAATATATATTATATAAATGTTACATATGTGTACATGTATGTATATAAGAAATTGTCTCCTTTCTACCACTGCTCCAATCCACCTAGGACACAATCTCTCCATAAACATGATTAATAACTGCTAACAGTTTCTACAGTCTTTCAAAATTTATTTATGTATATATAACATATATTATATTTCAACTTCACACAAAATATAGCATACTATATTTTATAAAGCACCTCCTGGCCTACAGGGTTAATGAAGAGAGCCACGTCAGTGCGTATACAGACCTTGCATCTGGTAGCTGTACGGTGCCTGCCCGGGCTGAGGGGTACCAAAGCTGGTGCCGTAGCTGACAAATCCTGTCTGTCCAGGTGACTGAGACTGCGACAATCCGCCTTCAGTTTTGATGCCTGCCCACAATGCACCTAAATCAGTTAGTGACAGCTTATCTATCTGTTCATTGTCAAAAGCTGATAAATATACAAAAACACTTCCACAACTGTTTGTCACAAGTGCTTCCCAATATTCTCTCAATAATCAAGTGTAGATACCCTTAAGAGTGAAATACCCTAAATTATAACTTCAATTTAAAAAAACACAGGATTATTACAGATTTGAATGCTTACTCACATTGTTCTTTCTTAATGTGTTCCTGAATTCCACTTTCTATAAAAGTGAACTCCAGTGACATGACTTTTGCGCTTGGTTTTGTTGTTTGGCAAGAGTTTAAAATCATCTCCTCTATAATGGAGAAACGGCCATGACTGAGCTTTAAATTATTCTAAAAGTTGTTATTTTGATTAATATCGGAATTGGAATCCCTTTTTCTTAAAAAGCGATTAATTAGAATCTCTAGCCTCACAGCATTGTTTTTCTTTCTTTTTTCCTTCCTCTTTCTACCGCAAGGATGTATTTAGTATATATACACTTATTTTGAAGTCAGAGGGAGCAATTTTGGGCACAGAACTAAGCAACACAAGCAAAAATCTTTCCCAATACTCAAATCCTAGCAGAAAGTAAGCGTGTGTGCGCGCACACACACACACACACGTGCACATACACTCACATACACACACGCGTGCACGCACACACAGCTGGATATTAAGAACTGAATCCTGTAGAGCAACAGAGTGATTTATAAACAAGTTGCCCAGCAGTTTCCATTTTGTCTGTTGTAGTTCCAAGTGTTTATTCAAATATAATTTTTTAAGGTCGCTAATCAATTGACTTTACTAAGTTGTATACTTAAAAAAAAAATTATAATTTTTTAAAATTTTCCATTACAGTTGTGGTACAATATTATATTAGTTTTAGATGTATAATCCTGTGATTAGACATTTATACAACTTAGGAATTGATCACTCTGATAAATCTAGGGCCCACTTGGCACCATACAGAGTTATTACAATTCAAATACAATTGTTTTAAGTGTAGCCCAAAGTATACATTCTTTTTATCATATTGTAATATAAATAATGTACTTGTGGCCTCCAAGAACTTCCTACAGCTCCAGGCCTGACATCCTAATTTTAGGGCTCGCGTCTGGCGGGGTTGTTACACAGGGCTCAGCCCTGAATCATAATTAAAGACAGTCAGGAAAGTTAACAAGTGTCCTTAACTCCCACAGAGGGAGGGGAGAGAAAAGGCTGCCAAGGGCACTCACATTTTTGAAAAATTTTACTTTGCATTTTAGATAGATGATATCTGTGGGATCTAGAATACACAGCAGTCTCACTGTTTATCTCCATTTTAGGGGATGTGCATCAGCAGAATGAAGTTAGTTAACTTTCCTAAGGCAGTAGAAGAATCTCTGATTCTTGGCCGAGAGAGCCACCTCTAATTGCAACGAGGTTCAGCGGGACAGTCCCCTGAAAATAGGAGAAAACCCCTGTAGCCCTTGATTAGGGGAAGTGGATGATATGGTTTAGGATACTTTGCATAACAAAGGCAAGTTAATAGCTGTGCCTTTCTTGAATGGAGAGGGCTGCCACCCAGAGCAAAAGGTTTATGTGACTTGAAGAGCACATAGTGACTTGTGACATAGCCAGGAGAGGTGAATGCCCACCCTGGATGTCTGCGCATCACAAGAACTCTTGCCCTGACTAAAGATGGCAGCTGAAAGAAGGTAATAGATACGGGGGAACTGGCAAAAGTGGCACATCATAGGTGGGGCTGGGGCTGGATATGAGGTCACACAGGAAGTTCTGGGCCCAGCATTTAAAATAAAGGTTGGCTGAGAGAGAAGGAAAAAGCAGCCATGGGGGCTGAAAGGATATAAGGAGAGAGCTGGTGGAGGCGCATGGGCTGCCATATTGTTAGTGCACTGACCCAGGGGAAAAATAGAGCTCCTGGGCAGAAGCCCTGGGGGCATCAGCTTGTATTCAAGGTCCAAAAAAAGGAGAAAGAAGGTGATCAGGAAAATGATAAGGACTGAGAATTATTCCCAGAAGATTTATAAGCATGGAAAGCCCGGGGACCAAAGCCCTTTTCACAGACTTACTCTGACCACTTCCCCCATCCTCACCTGTCATGGTGAGGATGGTGAGGATTAAATTTCCTATCCTAACTCTATTAGTTCTGATTCCAATCTCAGACATTCTGCTCATCTCACCCACCTGGAACCACTATTTCAGACAACAGGGACATCTGCTAATGGTTTAGAACTGGAGGAGCTCCCACCCCAGGGCAACAGCTCCTGCCCGGCTGTTGGCAATGGGCCCCAGCATGGCTGGGTGTACGGGAGAGGGGCTGTGAGAGTGGCAGCCACGGCGGTAGCAGGAACGGCGCCTGCCCAGAGCAGCGCTGGCAGGTCTGCAGTGCCCCGGGACTGTCCGCACTGAGACTTCTAACAACCAGCTGACAGTAAATGCTAGGAAAATAAAATGGGGAATCCTTGACTCACATTTCAGAATTAAACTACATAATTCACATCATAGATCCTCTTTCCCCTTTTAGCAAAATAGTAGTTTAAGAGTAAATTTTAAATAAATTTTATTTATATCTAATATTATTTTGAGAAACCTTGAATGCAAGTTATAGAAATAAAAGACAATTCTAGAAAGTCCACTTCATGGCTGTTTTTAAAGTCTGGTTTAAAACCATTTAGCTAGATTCTGTTCCATTCAGATAGTTCTGAAATAAAACTATAAAGGGTAAAGTCGTATATAGACAATTTAGATGTTAATTTATGTATTTTTTTATAAGAAATTTATATATGGTTGATTTGGTTTGGGGGAAGATAGAAAATGAAAGAAATGATTTACCTTCTAATTATTAATGAAATGCTTAAAGAAAAGCACTTCTTTCACTACACTGCAGAAAAGAATATTACAAAACAATAGCAACAGAAACTAGAATATTGATCACAAAATATAATTTTGTGCAATAAGCCCAGAATTACTTATTCTACCAGTTATTTCCTCCAAAAGTTATACTTTTTCTTTATAAGGCTTTATTTTTTTCTTAATAAAATGCCAATAATTCATATTTTTCTATTCAAATGGATTACAATTTCTCTTAAAAAGGAATTGCAATTCAATTGAAGAAAGGTATTTTGAAATTCTAGAGTTTTTTTTTAAATCTAAACGTTGAGGTTTTGATTTATTTTTAATTTGCAGGTATTGACCCTGTAACAACTGAGTTAAATTACACCAAGATAAAGATAATCTCCAGGTGGGAAGGAACAAACGGGGAGGTGAGCTGGAAATGTTTCCTGATTTGCCTCTTTAAAGTGCAGCCCAAGTCGAGATATGTAGATCACTTTTCCTAATGGCTGATAATGCCGAAATTTGATAATGCTACCACCCTCACGTTTAGAGCAAGGGTTTGTTGAATTCCTCTTGTCCTTCCCTAATCATAGCCAGGCATCTGATAAATAGGAAATGAATCTCTACCCCAAAAGAATTCATTCACAGTTTTATCGCAAATATGCACCAAAATACTTGGGATTCTAGAGCCAAGTGCTCAAATGGCAAATTAAGAGTTGAGCTATAAATGGAATAAAATGAAAGCGAGAGGGCATATGACCCACGCCATCTATTTGCCACCTCTGACTTCAAGACAAGCAGCCAGCAGTCACTCACAATGTCCATTTGAAACAATCGCATTAACAACGTAGACACAAAAGGTGACAGCACCTGCTGAGTGGCCTAAGATGACAGTCTCTCAGCGCCACTCAGGGATGCCCACTAGGTAATGACACCACTGGAAGAAACAGCTGCCTTACTCACCATAGGAGGAGATTCCGTATGGCTGTCCAGGCTGTGGGTAGGTGGCGTAGGCTGTCGCTTGTTGCATTCCTGTGGTGAACTGTGTTTGCCCATATGCAGCCATAGTTTGTGAGGAAGGGGTAGGGAGAATATGTGGGTATGCTCTGCTATTTGTCAGAAATGACAGAAAATGAAAGCCCATGCATTAGATGGAAACATGCAAGGAAACTGATTCACAAGCATATCACAAATTCCAGTTACAGTCTGTCTCTTAAAGTATAATGTTCAAATGTAGGATAAAAGTGCCAAGATCCTTCAGTCTCTACAGGAGAGGCCCCAAATAAATTTGCATAAATACATTTAAGTCTCTATGAAATGCACTTGTTTTTAAGTCAAGATGTGACACATGGGCACAAGACATGACTGGAAATAAGGTAAAAGACTACTCAGAAAAGCTGCTTGTTAAGAGAAAATACATCTTACTTGGAAGGATAGATCTGTGGTGGGGAGAACTGGTGAGCTGGTCTTGGGCTGAAGCTACTGCTCCCAATTGCTAGAAAAAAAAATAATGCACAACAATCAGAGCAAGACAAAAAATATGGATCAAGCAGGGATACAGTTCAAACTATAGGTTGACCATAAAGACCTTTCTCACCTGCAGAAATGGGAATTCCACACAGTCAATCTAATAGAAAAGTTCAACTATATTAAGAAACCTATGGAAACTGGCTCGAATTTTAAATGAACTCTTAGAAAACACAGTCACAATGTCTTAAAATACTTGTCAGCATGCTGGGATGGGCTTTTCAGTGCCAGCACATGAAGAGTACAAGGAGTCCCTGCTACTGTTTGGAACGATGCTGAAAGGGGAGAAGTGAAGTTGGATTGCAGGACCCGGAAGGTCACCTGGTCTATTGTTTCTGCTCAATGGGAACACACACCTGAGGCTGGATTACAAAGAAACACAGTCTAATCTTCTCTCCAGTGAGCAGAAATAGGACAGGTCTTCATTTGCCTGCTCTGATTTAGCAATGTTTTTTAATAAAAATAAATGCATCTCTATAACTATCTTAAACTTCTCAAGTTGCAAGCTAAGCCTGTTTTTTTCTTGTGCTGAGGTGCGTGTTCCTCTGCCCTCAGCTACTGGTGCTCAACTTCAGTGTCCAAGTAGAAGGTGGTTTTTTGAAAGAGGCCATTTAAACATTTGAGCAGAATTTCTTTTAGTCACAAACATTTAATTCATATGTCTCAGAAATGCACTAAACTCTATCAAATGTTCTTTTATGTTCATTATGAACAAAAGAAGCAAAAATCCATTCCTGCAAGCATCGGGACTTAAAATGGCAGTTTTCAGCTCCATTCTCTGTAAACAGGGGTTATTCGTCTATCCGTGCACATATGGATCTACACCCGTTGGCATTTATACATCCACAGACATACACATACATTTGGTCTTTCCCTCAAACTCTCCCTCTCGTCTACCTGCCTAAGATACGTATTCTTCGGGTATAATTCTTCGGGTACAAAACATAATATGGTTATTTTCTTCACTAATAATCCCTCTCTTCCAGGGTCTATTATTTTTAACTGTATTCTACATTAAAACCCTTAAGGTGTATGGGAAGAGGTAGAAGAGTGTAAAGGGGTGATAAATGGTGACTTGACTTGGGGTGGTGAACACACAACATACAGATGATGTACTATAGAATTGTACACCAGAAACCCATATAACTTTTTATTAACCAATGTCACCCCCAAAAGTTCAATTAAAAAAGCCATAAGGTATGGCAGACACCAGCCAGCAGTGTCCGCGTCATTATGGATGAATTAAAACATACACACAGACTACGAGTCTGGGGGAGGAATAAGGATGACTGGAAGGCTTTTCTCTCAAGAGGAGCAAAAGCCATGGCCTCCGCCATGACAGGCCTTTATTCTAATTCTTCTAACATTCCAAGATGGTTCTCTTTCACTATCCCCAGGTTACAACCAAGGAGCCAATGCCCCTCATTACATCACAGAAGAAGGACATTAGCAAATGAATAGGCAGCCGGTTACACTGGGCCTGCAAGGTACTTGCAGGGTGAGGGGGTTTTAGCAAAGAGCAAACTTCAAAACAGCTTAGGTATATTGCAAATCTAACTACCCATAAGAGAACCTATCTGTGGGCGTGGGTCCTATGCATCTCCAAGTGGGAGCTGGGCCCACACCACACAGAAGGGTCTGCCACAATGAGGTTCCATGCTTTCAAAGTTTTATATATTTTTTATGATGTTGCATCAGTACATTAATGCTTCTTTGCAAATTCATTTTCAAGCTTGTGTTTGGGAGAACAGTAGTGGAATCAAACTAGACTCGCAAAATCTATGCATAACCCTTTCCTCATAAAGCCAACAGGCCCAATCCAGACACATCAGGGTAGGTCTGGACTGGCACTCCTCTTTCCAGCTGCCAGACTTCAACCATCTGGCCATCAGTCTGGCAGAGACAGAGTCCATACTGAAGAAATGGCAGGCAGGCCACCTCAGCTGGTGCCTCTCTGTCTTTTGGCACATGTTGAGTCACTGCTCTGTTCCAGGCATTGACTAGATGCTACAGACACAAAGACAAGTTCTGTCACATGGAGGGAGGTGACACACAAATAACCTTAGGAGAATTAATCAAATATTGCACTTTATAGAAGGGAGGGATTAGTGAGAGAACATTTGGACCACAAGGACTACCACTTGCCAAGGTTATCTGTGACTGCAACCTTTTCTGAGACTAAACAAAGGCCAAAGGCAAAGTAGATTTATCCCACAGAGTTGCTGGAGGAGTCATATCCTTCTTGCTCAGTCATAGGTAACGATAAGCTTTAAAAAATGAAACTACAACAATAACAAAAACTGAATGCCACCTGGTGATGGAAACCACAGAAATCTGTTTTATTCTTTTCTATTTCTATCCCTGTGTTTTTCAAGGTGTGGGTCAGGACCCATAAAAAGATTATAAACTCAACTGAATAGGTTATACCCAACATTTTTTTTCATTTAGAATAATAAAAGATATCAGGGTTATTACAGAGTATAGTAAGTTCCATGAAACTTTGATTTAAACACATAGTATATATGTGTACACATGAAAAAAAGAGATTTGAGAGGCTGCAAATTGTGGTAAACACAAAAGAGGACCCAAAAAACCCAGTATTATTAAAAAAATGTTCTATTTATTCTTACATGTTTAAACTTCAGTGACCTTCAAGGTATTCTCCATTTGATGCAATACACACCTATCAAGACTTTTTTTTCACTGCTCAAAACAGTTTTTGAATTTGTCAGTTTTGATGCCTTTTAGTGCTTCTCTCATTTTTTTGTTTTTTCACCTCTTCCACATCAGCAAGATGTTTCCCTTTGAGGACCTTTTTCATCCGGGGGAAAAAAAAAAAAAACATCACTTGGGGTGAATAGGGAGGGTGGTACATGGGGGCCATGCTTATTTTGGTCAAAAACTGTTGAACATTCAGCATGGTGTGGGCAGGTGCCCTCGTAAACCACCCATCAGGCAATGGGCAAACGTGTTGAAAGGGTCTTCAAAAAAAATTCACCGAAGCTTAACGCAGCCTCTCACAACAGCAGCAGTGAGGACACTAATACAGACCGTTTCCTAGAACACTCAGCAAGCGGAGAAAACATACTTCAAGGGGCCCACCATCCAGAATATAACTCCTGTTTCTTGGGGGATCCTGCCTTGTATTCTGGAGTCAGAATTTAATTTCAGCTCAGATTCAAGTAGAAACTCTTCTACTTGGTCTTAGGTGATTTTGTTCCCTCTCATCCTTGATATGCTCTCACGGCAATAAAATCATGGCAATAATACCAGCTGTAGGAGTGATGTGACGACTAAATGAAATAATCAACATAAACTGCAGAGCACAGTGTTTGTGCAGTAAACATTTACTATCTCAGATACGCAGATAACCACTATCTTTGTCCCAAATTTGCCTTCCTTCTGCATTTTTAATTCTACCCAACGAACAGCATCACCAGCTGCTTATCAAAGTGCTTAAAAGCAAGATTCTTTGCCCCTGTTTACACATGGGAATAGAAATTAAGTAACACATCCAAGTGACTAAATGAGAAAGCTGGTATTTCTGCCTGACTCTTTTCAACAAAATAAACTATGTCCTGACAGCCTACTTAGAAACCAGATATCTCAAAATCACCTCATTCCCTCCCCTCTATTTCATGACTCTCAAGTCACCCGTCCGAAATCTAGAAATCATCTATGGCCCTTCCGGCACCCCCCGGCCCTTCCCTCCCTTCCCGGCTCAGGTGCTCTGTGTGTCTCACTTGGATGAGTAGGACAGCCCCCTAGCTTCTGCCCTGAGATCCAGCCATTGCCCTTTGACGCCCACTACTACGCGCACAGTGATCTATCTTAAATGGAAACTTCTTCATGATTACTCTCCAGCTTGCAATCTCTCCACTGAGCTCACATTATCCCTAGGAAACATTCCAGATCCTTGGCAGAGTACACAAAGAGCTGCAAGCTTCCACCCTTCCCTGGGTTTAGTGTTCCGTAGCCTCCCCGTACGTGCCCTGAATTTTCATGTCTGTCTCAGTTGTTCATCATACCAGACCCTCTGCCTTGTCATGCTCTTCTTTCCTCTGCCTGACAAACACTCCTCCTTTGGGGCTAAAACATCACTGTCTCTTTAGAATAATGGCTTCCTTCTCTGTACTTTCTTGAAATGTTATCAACACCGGCAATGCAGCACTTACCACATTGCATCACAGTCAGCATGTGTATCCTATAGATGTTAGATTTCTCTGCTAACCATCAGCTTCTGGGACCAAGGACCTCCTACTTTTTGTCTCAGTGCCTGATAGGGCCTGGCATGTGGTGAGTAATCAATAAACAGTATTTGTTCAATGAAAATGTGAGAGTTAGGTCATAAGCAAAGCAGATTTTTTAAAACCACAATGACTTGAACGGTTAAATTATTTTAACTTATTAATAAACATGCACAAGAAACTTGACTCAGCTCTTTGGCAATAAGAATTGGACTTGATAGTATTCTCACGAAATGAATGTGACTGCAGTGCTGAATGTCCAGTTGCTACTTTCCTAACTGCATGGACCTAAAATTGCTGAGTATTTTATGCTGTATCTTTTGGGCTTTCTCTAAATTCAAAGCCCTGTAATCTCCATGTGGCTTGAAGTCAAGAATCTTCCATAGTGTACCTCAAGTACTTTATCCTCTTAATTGCTTAAAAGACCTTTACATTTTTAAACAATAATCTAGAAATTCAGATGAATTTTAATTTGGGGGGGACCGGAATAACCTAAAGCAAAAAGAATGCTCCCAGCTCATCTGTCAAGGTAAGTAAAGCGGTTTTCTTACCGTTAGTAAACTCCAAGTTCTGCAAGCTAGAGCCCTGGGAAGACGTGGACAACGGATACCTCTCTATTTCAGCACATTTGTTTTCTATTACTGTTCTGTTCTTTTCCCTGCTTCTGACATATCAGCTGAAGAAGCTCCCCAAACCTTGTTGTAGGAAGGGAGAGGAGAATTGAGATAAAAATATTCACAAGCTTGAGAATCCACTGAAAAAGTCAGCAGAAATCTCAAAACGAGCAAGTTCTCAGTTCGCTGCTCCCCCGGGCTCCTGTCTCGTTATTCCACTGAACTATCAGGTCCAAAGCCTAACAGTACATTTGGATTCTCCTCTTTCTCTCAGACCCTTTTTATTAGAAAGCAAGTCAGCTCTCCCTTCAAAATGCAGCCTCAATCTGGCAACTTCTCCCTTCCTGTCTTCTACTCCGTTCCAATCACCGACACTGCAGCCACCAGAGGATGGCAGTCGGGACACGTCCCCTCCCCCCACTCCCCTCCCCCCTTCCTCACTCCCGTTCCCTAACAGAATCCCGGCACATTTAATCCTGACTTGGTGGCTCTTGTAAGAAGGACGTGGGCTAACACAGTCCTCTTTCTTCAAAACCGGGGAAAGGCTAATCTCCCTGCTTCTATTACCCGCTGCCTCCTCTTGTCCCTTAGAGCACCTTCCACACAACAAACAGTAATCTCTTAAAAACATAAATTAGAGCATGTGGCAACCGTACTCCACCCCTTTCCCTTATCTCCAAGCCCTCTTTTTACCCCCCTGTTACATTTAGATTAAGCCAAACTTATTCCCTTACTTCACTAAGATGTGCGCTCAGATGCCCTTTTCCCAAAGGGCCCTTCCCTCTATGAGACCTCTACCTGCTCTTCACTATATTCTTTGTTCTGCTTTTGTTTCCTTCACTATTTTCTTCCACTGCCACTTACCTGTCACCCTCTGTGTGTCTCACAAGGATGGAAGGCCCCTGAGGGCAGGGACCTTGTCTACCTTTTCCTCCACTTCTATACTGCACCGCCTAGACATTGCGGGGCATATAGTCGGTGCTCAGTACATAATTGTTGCATAGAGGCATCAGACCCCAAAAGTTACATTGTTTAAATCAATTTAAAAAAAATTTTAAAAACTGTATTTGCCACACATGGGATCTTTTTCCCCTCTAGAAGCATTCCTGTTTCTACTTCCAGGTTCCAAATAGCACCAGACATCAACATTGTGTGATTAATATCATCAGCTGGCTTTTAAAAAAAAACAAATTAATAACACATTTAGGCTCCATGGAAATGCCAGAAGCAGCAGGCGAAGACATTTTGCAATCCCTAAAAACACATTATTTTCAAGCCCAATTGTTCTTAACATTTAAATTCTTAAAGTGTTGCTTTTCATTCGTAAAGAGTAAATTACCAGAACAGCACCATATTTTAAAAACCTAATAAACGACCTTGCAATTTTTTTAATTCAGCCGAATGCTTTAGAAAACGAATCCCTCTTTCCAGGTCCCCACCCCAGGATATCTGGTGATTTTTCTGGAAGAGTGAGACTCCTGCCTCCTTACCACTTTAAAATTCCGGGGTTCCTAGCAGGCCAGAGGTAGGGAGAGCTATTACCAACGTCAGAATGGCTCTATTTCTTTTTTACCCCAGCTCTCTCCTCACGACACCCATACCAGTCAGGATGCAAATGTGTAGGCCATCATGGAGAAGAAAATAGGAGTGCTGATCACGGAGGCAGAGACCATCTCAGAGTTAAATGCTTGGGAACTGCTCTCAGTCGCTTCCTCCTGTAGAGACCCTAAGTCCCGCTCACAGCCAATCCAGCATGCCGTGGTTTATTGCATTTTTACTCAAAAAGGAAGGGATGGAGGGAGGGAGAGAGGGGGAAGAAAAAGGAGAAGGGCAGGGCAGGGGACAAATAAAGGACATGGAAAGAATATTCACCCCTTGGTGAATACTCTTATACCTCCAAGTTTCTTATACCTTTATCCAGTCCCCCAGCTCACCCAACCCTTTCCCCTGGGTCTAACAGAGAATCAATCTATGGCAGGGGTGTCAAACTCATTTTCACCTGGGGCCACATCAGCCTCACAATTGCCTTCAAAGGGCCCAGTGTAATTTCAGGACTGTATAAATGTAACTAACAGTTAAGCAAGAGCTTGGCGATGCCACCAGGTAGAAACAAGGTGCCGGGCTGGATAAAACAAGGTGGAGGGCCGGACTGGGCCGGCGGGCCTGGGTTTGCCACCTGTGATCTATGGGAAACAAGACCTTCTGCAACTTCAGTCTTTTCATCAAACTCTCTGTGCACCTTTCTCTAAGGCCCATGCTTCTCCTTCATGTCTTTTCCAAGTAGAGGCTGCTCCTTCTCTCAGATTCCAGGCACCACAAAGCCCTGAAAACACACCCTCATTGCTGCTTCCAAAGCATTGCTTTTCTGCTCCCCCATAAGACCCTTCATTCTCTGAGATCCACGACTTATCACTTCCATGAATGACCCATCTCCTAAATGCTGCCGCACATTTATCAAAAATGTAGTATTTTGGCTGTCTCCCCTGACAAGTCCTTCAGCTCTGGCTGTGTATGTCGACCATCAAGCACAACACCATACCCTGACCTTTTTTTTTTTTTCATTTCATTCGGTAACAGCAATGACTAAATTATTTGCTTACTTAAGAAACATTCACTGACCACCATGCATGTACTTGATTCTGTGGTGTCCACTGGGACTGTCAATGTGAACAAGACACAGAGAATCCCCATTCTCACAGGGACATGAAAACTAACTTTAAAACTAGTGACAAAGGCTGAGGAAGGGAAGTACAGAGAACGAACCGCAGAAGCACGTGGTGAAGGCCTTACTGGGTTTCGAGATTGAGCAAGGAAAATCCTCTCCTTCCAGAATTTTCATGCCTGTGGTCCTGTCTCACCTGTCCTCTAACCTCATCCAGAGACACAGGACCCCTGATGTCCTCATCTCCTTGCAATATAGTACCCCTACCTTTGTGTTCTTTTTACCTCTCCTGGATTCACCAGTCACTATTTTAAATCATTCTTTTACTGACACTTTTAATTCTCTTCTCTCCATATTCTTCCATGCTCTGCCTGGAAATCCTCAACCCTGGATCAACGCAAATGTCTTTCCTCAGCAGCTAATCCTTGTGAAGAAAAATTGCTCTACCATAAAGAGTTGACACTCACTGGTTTGTTTCACCTTCGTTTGGACCTTCTGCTCTACTGTCAATCCCCCTTTATGTTCCCAAGCAGCCTTGTGCTTCCCAAGTCCTCACAGCATTTATTTCTTGTTAATTTTTTTATCCTCACCCAAGGACATTTTATTCATTGTTTTTAGAGAGAGAGGAAGGGAGAAAGGAAGGTAGAGAAAGAAACATCAATGTGAGAAAGAAATATCAACCAATTGCCTTCTGTGCATGCCTCGACCAGGGATTGAACCTACAACCTAGATATGTACCCTGACCAGGAATTGAACCTGCAACCTTTTGGTTATGGGATGACACTCCAACCGAGCCACATTGCACAGGTCTGCAGCACTATTTCGATTGTCTCCAACTCTTCAAGCTCACAAGCCTATTACTCTCATTTTGAGTCAGAGAATAAAGTAGAAGCATTCATTCATTCATTTATTCATGTATTCATTATTCCTCTTAGCAATATTTGAGTGCCAAGTACTTTTCAGGTGTTGGGGATGAATGAGAGGAGACAAAACCTCTGTCCTAACTTACATTTTGGTAGGGGTGAGAGAACAATATAAACCTAATGCACAGGGAAATGATATATGAAGTTTGTCCAGAAAAGGTCCAGCAATTGTTAATAGAATGAGAATGGTTTGCATGACATTGATATAACCTGGCAGCCGAAGAGAGTGGACTGGAATGCACATGTGTGAATAATGATGACTTCACTGTACTAGTCAGTGGGGGCGGTAGATGCCATTAAGTGAGCACGTGTACTGCGTGGCCATTCAAAATGAGCAAGTAGAACAACAAATGTGCATCAAATTTTGCGTTAAGCTTGAACATTCCTCCACAGAAACTATTTGGATGATTCAGAAGGCCACAGCTATGAGCAACCGGTGATTGGCAGCTTCATCACAACAATGCACCTGCTCATGCCTTATGTCTGGTGCAGAGGCTTTTGCGAAACATCAAATCACCCAGGTGACTCAGCCTCCCTACAGCCCAGATTTGGCTCCCTGTGACTTCTGGCTTTCCCAAATTAAAATCACCTTTGAAAGGGAAAAGATTTCAGATTGTCCATGAAATTCAAGAAAATAACATGGGGCAACTGATGGCAATTGGGAGAACTGTGTGAGGTCCTGATGTGCCTACTTTGAAGGGGACTAAGGCATCATTGCCTTATGTACAGTGTTTCTTGTATCTTGCATCTTCAGTAAATGTCTCTATTTTTCATGGCTGGAGACCTTCTGCACAGACCTTGTAGTTGGCAAAGGAGTCTAAATGTTACGGTGTGTGGTGGGGGAAATTCAGCATGTTAAAGAGACTGGAAGTCTGCAGTGAGTTTTCCAACATGGACTGAAACAGTCAGAGTGCGCTTCATGGAGAAAGTGAGATTTGAGCACCGATTTAAAGGTGGCAAGGGGGTCAGTCCAGGCAGAAGGGCTGTCACTGCAAAGGCCCCGGTTGTAAGCATGTCTGTCACCTTCCCACACCCACTGGCATGTTGGAGGAATAGCACAAAGCAAGGGAGGCAGGCGATGGGCCTGATGGAGCTTTCAGGGCATTATAGGAACTCAGCTTTTACTCAGAGCTGGACAGGAGCCACTGGGGGGTTTGAGCAGAGAAATCAGGCAATAGTTCCCTCCATGTATTGCCTCCTCCTCCATTTCAATCTCATCTCCATACTCTCCATTCCATGCTCCCTGATGTTTCCATGGAATAATTGTTCCTTTTCTAGGCTGTTCACTTCTTTTGGGGTTTAAGCCATTGAGGTCCCATCAGGAACTTCTCTCCAATTATCCCTGTTTTGCCTACACCTCGAGCCTCTACCTCTGCAAAGTCTGTGTTGGCTGCAAAACCCCCCCGAATTTCTCAATGCCATCCTCAACCCTATAGCCCTCTTTCGAATGACTACCGTCTCTCCTCCCCCTTTCACTATATGTACCTGAAAGACATTTTTCTCTTTGGGGTGTCCACTTTCTCCTCTGATTCATTAAACCACCATCCCTTCAGTAAACTTTGTGAGCACATACTGTCTGCCACGAACTATGTCGGAGACACGAAAGTGGGCACGTGGGCCTTGGGTGCACAGGGAGCTGCAGCCCACCCACCCACAGAAATGGGTGGAGGCTCAATCCACTGATGCTTCCCATTTTTCAATTTTTCATTTTGGCATAATTTGACACTTGCAGAAAAGCTGCAAGAAGAGTGGAAAAACTTCCAATATCCTTTCCTCAAATTCCCTAAATGCTAACATTTTAATATGTTAGCTTTATCTTCTATTCTCCTTTTATCGATACATGTGTATGTACACAAATGTATATCTCACATTTTTTGGAGTTGCAGATATGATGTTCTTTTAACAATACGTCAGTGTATGTTACTTAAAAACAAATTTCTTTGCAAAACAAGAAATTTGCATGACTGGAAAAATCATACAAATGAGACAAAAAGGTAAGGAGCCATTAACATAATAAAGATAATTTTGTACCAGACAGAAAAAGAACAAAATCCCTTTTGAGTTTTTCTCCTTTATAAGATACCAACATTCCCAGCAAACACTTTATCATACTAAATAAACACATCAGAATTGCAAATATGTGACTCTGGGAAAACCTGCATTATTTATATGATCTATTGTACATACATATATACATACCATACCATGCATATACACACATGTGTATACATATTTGAATATATAAATAAACTGGGAAAAAGTATGTTTTTATTAACATAAAAATCTAATACTTCTTCCTTACCTGAACCTGAGAAATTGTCTAAAGACCCGTCTGCTGTTGTGGAAACTATTTCACTGCTGCTCATTGGCTCTGTTTTAACTAAAAAAATAAACAACACATATCACATATCCAATTAACAGTTATCTGTAAAGATATTGTAGAAAAGATACAACATTCAAAGTAGTTACATAGAGAATTACTTTCAAAACCAGTCTTTTTGTATTTAAATATAATTCAGATTAATATTCTTAACAGAATCTAGAATCTTTGAAAAAATATTTGCACATTAAATATTTTCTCCCTAAGGAAACAATCTGTGACAAGTTACCTTACAAAAGAAATGCTTTAAACTAAAAATAGTTAAATTCACTGCTTGCTAATATATTTTCTGAACTGCTTATTAATAAAAAAAATCTCAAAATTTGCACAATGTGGATGTGAAATTACAATGGGTTTGTAGCCATTTGGCCAAAGATTCTAAATGATAGAATAACAAGACTTGAAGAAGTGGGAAGTAATGCCAGCAGGTGTCATAGTGCTGAAGGGTAGGTGCATGGATGTGCAAAACACACACACACACACTCTTTCTCAGTTATTCAGCATGACTGAAAGGCAGCGTGCTCAATTTAATGGGTTATTATTACCACCCAGCCATATCTGACAGCCAATTTGTCAGCATCTGAGGTACATTTAATATCAAAACCACACTAAATGTAAACGCAGCAGAAATGTTTTCTATTTCCAAATAATACTGAGAGCACTCAGTTTGTGGAAAACATGTATGATCTTTGATAAAGTCCCTTGGGGCTGTAAAATGAAGACCTTGAGATTTGTGCTCCAGGTGCTCGAAGCAACCCCCTTGACTGACACAGTGACAGTATTACTGCGCTCCTATCAGACGGAGAGGCCAGAGCACCGCAGAACATTAGCCACTCCCCCTGGCTTCCGGTTATTTTACAATGAAGAGAGCTTTAGCATCTTCCCTAGGAACTAGTAGTGAAGCGCTAGATCAGAATCTGCCTGGCCTACTTTGTGGAAGTTATACTTCCCCTTTAACAGGTTTTCAGAGAGAGTGCAATAATACCTTAGTAGCTACCTAAAAGTCAATGATGTGTTTTCCAAAACGAAAGCCCTAAGAAGAGGATAATAGGGGACGCTTCCCTCACAAGGTCAACACATCTGGAACGAGAAAGGACGATGGAGCAAAGGCAGCTTCTCCTGCTCTCAGTGCCAATCTCTTACAAACAACAGGCCGGGAACGAATTCACCCCTCTGGGCCTTTGGGATTTTTACTAATGCATACTGAGCAGTTCTAAAACAGGCATTATAAATACTTGCAACAGATAGTCACTTTCAAAAAATTAATTATTTAGACTCTTTCTAAACAAAGTTGAAAAATAAAACCAGTGAGACTAATAGGAATCACTCCGGCTGCTTGTTTTAATGTAGACCAAACAATAGTGTAAGTGAAGTTTTCACTTTCCAGCACTTGTTTTGGGTTAGAATTCCTAGCTGATGCTAATAAATTCTGACATAAGCCTGTATTTCCCTTCTCCCTTCACGCCTCCAGGCCACCTAATGATCTTGTTCTTTGCAAGCACCACATGGCCAGAGATTTGGGAAAGCAGATCCGCCTCTGCTAGTGCACAGCTCCTAAGTTCCCTGCTCAGTTGTCCACCGCCGGTCTCACCCTTCTTCGAAAGACACAAAATGCCGTATGTAAACTCATACAATGTACACATAAAGTAATAGCTCTGTTTCATTCTGTCCTGGACAGATGACCATTGGAATTCTGAGCTCAGAATCACATACCACATGCCTAGTGAAAGATAAGATAGGCCCACAGAGTACAGTTCTTGTAAAGCACCTACTAAGTGTCAGATTCTTTACTGTTGTTATGATTAATCCTTTCAAACAATTCTAACAAGCAGGTCTCAGAGTGCAACTTGCAAACTCCCTATTAGATACCGTCTTCTTGTTTCACACGCAAAAAAAAAGTGAAACCAGAGGGGTTAGGAATTTGCCCAAAGTCACACAGGAAGGGGCAGACATGGGATTTAATTTTAGATGTTTTCGGTTCCCAGGCTTGAAGGAACGGCAATGAGGAGTACTTCCCAACAGAAGAGCTACTCTACAACAGAGCAAGGGGGCCGAGCGCCACACGGCTGCCTTTAGGAGGCACAACCGTAACCAGCTCCCTCTGCTTGTGCCGAAGAGACCCCACGTCACGGATCACACATGCCCGCCGTCAGTCACAGAGCACATGGGGCAGCCCTTGCCTAGCCAGTGTGCTCCCACTTCCAGGGAGTGAACTTCCAGGCCAGATCTCAGCAGAAGCTGAGCTGTCTTGGAAAGATGGTGAAGAATAAATTTTCCATCGCGTGGGATGTTAGCCCAGATTACTTCCAAGAGCTTGCCAAACCTGAGGTCTATGATTCTGTTGACGGGGCTGTAAAGTGACTCGGTGAAAGCCAGACCATATCAAAACTGCTACTCCTGTCCCCTAAAACTACCTCAACTATGCCGATACAAATGTAGTTTTCACTCCCAAGAGATGCCTTCACTTATACTTCAAATTCCATTAAAAACAGGCAGAAATAAAAGGAAGGAAAAGGATACTTTTTCTGTTCGGCCCCAAGCACACTGCCTTTTTTCCATTGTTCAAATACACCCATCTCCACTGTAAGGAATGAAGACTCCCTTTTCCTCATGAATCCAATTTTTCAAAGGCTCACTGTTGAAGAGAAGTGGATGTACATAAAGTTACTACCAGGACAGTCATGACGTTATCAGGGACTGTAATAGAATACTTAATCCCTGGGGATCTGATGCTAGAGAGACCGGTGACTTATTGTGATATAAACTAGTTTCTGAATGAAAGCCAGAAGAACAGAGACCACTTCTGGCGTAGCTGTTGCCAAGAAGATGCTCACGGGAAAGTTAAGAAGACCAGAATAATCCCCGGCCACCAAAACTTTACCTGCCCCCACTAGCTAGCGCCACCACGGCTCCCAACATGCTTGTGGGTGACACAGCAGAGCACCACCCCAAGGCTCTGAATCTAAAAACACCACCAACTGATTTTTTTTCCTTAGAGATTTAAGCTACTGTCACATCTGTGAACAATTATCCCATCTAAGCCATCTATCTGAAAAGAAAAAAATGTGTGAGTGATCTGCTCTCCTCCAAATAACTATAGGATTCTTTCTTCTCCTCCGCTGCATGACTTCAGTCTGTTGGAAAACAGCATTTTTTATTCTGTTGCCCTGACTCAAGGGTCCATTTTTTCCCTATCACCCCAAGATTCTATCTGATACTTCAGAATTCTGCTTTGTTCCTTTCATATCCCTGACCCAACCCTCCCACACACACACACACACACACCCCCTCTCTCTCCCCCCTTCCCCCCTCCCCCCTTCCCTCCCCCCCTTCCCTCGGCCATGAATTCCAGCTGAGCCAGACGGGGCAATTGGACTCTACTCTCCACAGGTGCTAGAACTTCCATGCACCAATGCCTTGGCACTTTGGTTTGGGACTCGGAGAAACCAGTTACTCAAGACTTTCTGAAAACTAATCTCTTCCACCTTAATGATCTCAGGTATAAAAATTTTTAAATGATACCTACATCACAGGAATGCAATAATTATAAAATTTATGCACAGTACCTGGTCTGAAGCAGAAGCTGAAACTATATTTATCATCATCATTAGTAGTACAGGTATTCTATTTCTGCTACACTGAATGCCTTCTCCTGGGGAGTAAGTCCCAGGGAAAAATAATGAATAAAAAATTAAAAGCATCAGCTTGGGAATTAGCTATCATCTGAATTTCAACCTGGCCCTGCTATTAACAGTGCAAACCTGGAGGAGCCATTCAACGTCTCGTGTCTCAGCCTCCCCCCTGTAAGTGGGTAGAACACATGCATGAGAGGGTAAAACAGATAAATGCTTCTCAGTCATCTAGGACTACGCTCGGTCCAGAGCCCTTGCTTTTAAAGCCATTCTATCATCTAAGTGTTCCTTATGGGACAAAATCTGTTAGGACATTTGCATTAATGTTCAGCTTACTTTTAAAAAGCAAATTAAAAGAATCTAAAGTTAAGTGACATGTCTAAGACCAACTATGAGGCCACTGCCTCAGGAGAGTCAAACCAAAATCAAGGGAACCTGGATGTCACTTAAGCAGGCAGGACTAACCTGGGATTCGGAAATACTGTACCTCCGTCATTGCAGTCAGTACCTATTCTTTCTGAAGAAATGGGCTGGCAGGTGAAACGGGATTGAGGATTTTAGGAGAAAGTGTGAGAATCTCTCTCTAGCACTGTTAGAGGTGAGTAGGCTGCAAGTGGTCCGTGAAAAGAGACGCCTGTCTTCCTTCACCATAAGCTTAAACGAGGGCAGACCTATCAGGCCACTGGAGCACGCAACATTAGCTACAAAGATCGTCCAACTAACCCATCACACTGTGACTCTGCTCATGAAGCAACTTCCGGTTACACTTGAGTGTTGTAGCCATATACAGAAGCTTCAGGGAGATGACAGGCTGGTCAGAGGAGGCAAATATTCAGTCCATGTGGTTAGTTATTTCTCACCAGGTACTAAGAGAACAGTTAAAGCAAGTTCACCCCCAAGAGGCAGCTCTGCCTGCTGGACCGAGAGCCTCGTTGTCAGGAAAAGTTCACCCAAGATGCACCAGCCCAGATGAGCAACAGGTCCTCCCCAGGCTATTAACCTCATCTCACAACTTTTCTTCAGACTTTCACGGTACTGCTTGCCATTTTTTGGCACACACTTGGTCTTCCTCTCTATTTTGTGTCCCACTGTAATGCTCAAGGACTTCAAAAACTCAGTTCCCCACCCCTCTGCTATTCTTTATAATCCCTTCATATCCTGTCTCAGCACAATGCACCTTCGTTCCACTTTGGTTACTCAATGGTCCAATAACACCCACCATCTAGAACTGCATCACTGCCAACAAACGTCACCTTTTATCTTTTTCATTTCTCACTTCGGTCGGACTTTCTCATCAGAATGTCCTATCTTCCCAACCCCTTATGCCTTCTTTTGCTCCCACTGTAGCAGCCTGGCCTGGAACCGGAGCACCCACCCTAAAATTCTGTGTGGTCTCCCTTTTCCAAGCACCTGTTTTGCCAAGTAATCATCCCAGGGCTGGCCGTCTCTCGTTGTCTCCTCCTGCGCTCAGTGGTTGAACATGGGGAAAAAGAGGTCTCCATTCGAATGCTGACCAGCTCCACTAATATTCATGCTTCTACATACTTTTGAGTCATCCTGTTGCTTGACAGCCCCCTTTTCTATTTCTTGTGCCTGACACTGTTTCCACTGAGTCTTTTCCACTTCCCTCGAACTCCTGCACCACACGCCTTATTTGCCATCACTGGCGATTTTATTTATAAGACTGAAGCTGCATTAAATCTTTCAGTTATCCTCCTGCAACAATTCTCACTTTCCTACTCATTAATCTCAGTGGAAGTTACTTTTCTATTAGCAGGGTTAACCTTTGCACCTTGACCCTTGCTGCCACTTCCACACCTTTTTGCAACAATACTCATTACTTTGTTATTTGGTCTCTCAACATCCTGATCACCCATCTCAAGAGGTTACTTCCCTTCTACGTACAAAAAAACAGATATGTCTCTTCTAATTTTTAAAAACCTTCTCTCCACCATGATACTTCTCTCCCTTCTTTCATCACCAAGTTTCCTGAAAATGCGTTTCAAATTCTCATCTACTCTCCCATTAATACTTCACATCATTCCTTTATAGCTACTATTTTGGTGAAAGGACATTTCCTCATTCCCCAAACTTTTCTCAATCCTGATGTTCCTTCACTCTTTGGTACAGTAAGGCCTTTCTCTGACATTTTTATTATTGTTGATCAACACAACACAGTAATATTTATCTTTTTGCTTATACATCTATTTCTCTGGATTTTCTTCCCTTCTCTGTGATTCTATAATCCCACCTCCCTCTTACCTGTTTGAATTTTCTCTCACAATCATTTCTTTCCTTGCCCCCCAAATATTAAAAATCACCTTCCCGGAGCTGACTCCTAATCTCTGTCCACATGCACATCTTTTTCATGGGGACCAGTCCCCACAGCCCAGTGATGCAGTGCCCTGGCCTGCACCAGGGTCGAAAACCCAACCTGCTGGAACACCCAAACCATCATCTTATCCCTCTGTAATGGCCGTGTCAAGACTGAAAGTTTTCTTTTCAACCTGATTTATTTCAGCTCCTCTTTCTTCACAGTCTGTTGTCAAGTCTATAGTTTCTACAACCCTAATCTTTTACAAGAATCTTCTACCTTCACAACCACTATCTTAATTACTTTATATCTCTTCTCTTTAAGGTTGGCAGATTTGCCTTTCTCTCTACTTTAAGCAGAGATATTTATCTTCTCATGGCTGAGATTTGAGTGAGTTGCTTCTGGCGTGGATGCCTTCAGTAGGCTCTCTATTTATTAACTTACCACGCCTCCATCATGTATTTACAGTCCTCTAACACCAACCTTTTCTTTTCTTCTTCTTGTTTTATTTTCCAATTCTTCCATCACACACCTTGTATCTGTATAACAACTAGCAACTTACAAGGATGCAAGAGCTTTATAAAATGCACCATCACATCTAATTGTCCGACATTTCCTGTGAGGCACCATTATCCCCATTTCACAGATAAAGACCCCTTGTCCTTATATATGGTGAAACCAAGGTGGCCTACCACGATGTTTAAATGTTTTTCAGATCCACAGTTTTGCTACTGCCTTTCCCTCTGGCACTAAATATTCTGCAAAATTTCTATCTGACCGAATCCTACAATTCCTTCAAGGTTCAACCAAAGTCCCACCTGCTTCATTAAGTCCTGCAGCATCTGCCACTCAAGGATGATTTTGCTTTTCCTTGAGCTGCCAAATCTGAGTTTGTATCTCCTGTAGAACATATATCCTCTTCTACCTCATTTTACTACTTACAGTATTATCCATTTTAATATATTATACATTTCTCCATGGGAGAAACATCATCTTTTTATATGCCTACAGACTGTGTTCTATTTTACCTACAAGGTCTAACAGATACTTGGAGCTCAATATTCACTGAACAGGTGAGGGTAAAATGTACAAGTGACTTGAAAAACAGTTTACAACTGACTTCATATCCTTGGATACTTTGCACAGGGCAATTAAAAATTGTACACACTCAATGTCAAAAGTCATTAGAGAAATGCAAATTAAAAATGCAAAATAAAAATATCACCTCATACCTGTCAGAACGGTTATAATCAATAAATCAACAAACAGCAAGTGTTGGCAAGAATGTGGAGAAAAGGGAACCCCCTGTACTAATGGTGGCAGTGCAGACTGGTGCAGCCACCATAAAAAAAAAAAAAAACAGTATGGAGGGGCCTTAAAAAAATTAAAAATAGAATTGCCTTATGGCCCAGCAATTCTACTTCTGTATATAGCTGAAGACATCCAAAACACTAATTCAAAAGAATATATGCACCCGATGTTCACAGTGTTATTTATAATAACTGTGATATGGAAGCAAGGCCAGTGCACTCAACACACAAGTGGGTAGAAAGCTGTGGTACGTATATATACACAATGAAGCATTACTTGGCCATAAAAAGAATAAAATCTTACCATTTCTGACAGCATGGATGGCCCTAGAGGGTATTATGCTAAGTGAAATAAGTCAGACAGAAAAAGACAAAATCCATATGTTCTCACTTATATGTGGAATCTAAAGAACAAAATAAACAAAATAGAAACAGACTCATAGATACAGAGAACAGACTGACAGTTGCCAGAAGGGAGGGTGGTTGGAGGACTGGGTGAAAAAGGTGAAGGGATTAAGAAGTACAAATTGGTGTTACAAAATAGTCATGGGGATGTAAATTACTGCATAGGGAATACAGCCAATAATATTGTAATAACTATGTGTGGTACCAGGTGGGTACTTGAAATACTAGGGGGACCACTTTGTAAAGTATATGATTGTCTAACCACTATGCTGTACACCTGGAACTAATACAAAATAATATTGAATGCAAACTGCAATTGAAAAATAAAATTTAAAATAGAAAATTGTGTATGTTCAAATATAAAGGAATGCTTTATTCCTCTCAGATTATCACTCAGTCAATTTATGTGCAGGTTTTTGTAAAGCTCTCACATATAAGAAATAACACATGTCTGTTACGCTACTCTGAACAAAGTACTCTTTGGAGAAGACACATTATCATAGAAGAAAATTGATCAAGGAAATTTCTATATGTTTAGAAAGAACCCTGACTAAATCAGCAGAAAGAGAGGTAAATAAATTAGACATTTGATGATAATTCATGGGGCATGACCACCCAAATGCAAATCTGAAATATTGTTGCAAATAAGCCCCCAAAGAACCAATTAAAAAGCTATACTGCCCACGATTGTGCTGTACAGATAACAAATATAAACCTGTGAGACAAAAGCACCGCCACTGTAATGTTATGTTATAGTTCGGACTCAATTTCAATATCACGGACAGACTGAATGAGTACTCCTTCTCAGACCATGAGGCCAAGTGGAAATGCATGTTTTTGAAAATTATATTAAATGACTCAAAAAGAGGCGAAGGATACCTAAGGCATATGTGAAGAGAATGAATAAAATTATCATATGAAAGTAAAAATTAGCAATATACCTAAATCTATATTTTCTTATTTTAAAAACATAAAATTTAATTAATAAATGTAAGTAGCCATTTCACTATATCGTCTTTATCAAAAGGTTCATACGCACGCGCGCGCGTGCACACACACACACACACACACACACACACATCCATAAGCCAGATGCTTTTTCCTTTGGTCAGTTCCCATTTGGAAAACGAGGCATACATTTATGCTTAGATTGGCTCTATAGTCTGACATGTTAATGTTATTGCTCCCAAATTTTAAAGTTCAAGTCTTCCTTTTTTCTTGAGTAGAAAAATATTAGCTCTTTAAAATAGTATACCTGGTACAACCTTATGAAAACCAAATCAACACATATAAAACAAACTTGAACTTAAGGGTATATATGGCAACAAAAAAACATTAGCCAATTTTGAACTTGTTATTCCCAAGAAGTATAGCATATTGGAGAAGCATTGGGCAATGATCGACTGCAGAGGTCTAGACTAGTTGACTTGTTTCGTGTAAAAGAAATGATACGTGGGATATCTCATACAAGCCCATTTACCTGTTTGCAATGCTCATTCTTGCCGCACTAGCTCAGGTTCCTAACACGTACAACCTGGGGAGATTACATGAGGCTCCATGTTGCTCATCTCTCCCCCATTCCAATCTACCCTAGAAATTGCTGCCAGATTAATACCTAAAATACTTTCACCATATCAATCCCTTGCTCAAAATATTCAGTGGCTTCTCTACTGGCACCAGGATGAAGTCCAAATTCCTTAGCCTCCTATTCAGGGTCCTCCCCAGTTTGGCTCCAGCTGATCCTTCCAACCTTGTCCACTTCAGCTGTAACTGGTCTCTTCACAGTCTCCAGAACTATCCTACCTTTGTTCCTGCTGCTCCTTCATCTAGAATGCATTCCTTCTCTTCTCAGCCTATTCAAATTCTACCCATTTCCCAACACTCAGCTCAGATTCCATCTCCTTCTTGAAGCCTGGCCAGACCTCAGGGAGCTGAAGAGCTCTTTTTTCTGAACTCTGAGGGCACTTTTGTTTGCATCAGTGGCTTCTAACCTTCCTGAGAATGAAGCCCTCTTCTAATACCAAAATGTTTCAGAACCAAATGAAAGCCTATTTTTAATCTGTTGATTGAGAAAGAACATAATGGCAAAAAGCCTACTGCAAATTTTCAGACAAGCAAATCCGTATTTTCAAAAACATAACAAAATATCCACATGTGAAGAATTAAGTTGTTATGTGGCCTATTAATTTCCTCATCCTACAAAGATTTTGCACAAAAGAAAGGATGACCTTCAGTACTAGCTCTGTACCTCCTGGGAATCTCTAAGCCAGAGATTAAAAACCCTCATCTTCATAATTTAATTGACATACTATGACCTTTTAGTTTTTGCCAAATTTTCAAAAAAACTTCTCTCTTCCAACCAGACTGTGAGCTCCTTAAGGTAGGAAGAGTGTCACATACTTCTCTGTATATCTGCTAGACCTTTGCAGACAATAAGAACTAACTAAATGTTTCTTTCCCAGAACACATTAAGTATTTTAGGTTCACCTTTTTACCAGTATTTTATTATAAAGGTTTTCCTAAACAGAGAAAAAAATAAAAGAATTTTACACTGAACATCTATAAACCTGCTACCTATTTCCTTTCCACATTTATTCTTGGTAAAACCATCTTATTTTCCATGCATTTCAAAGTAAGTTACAGAGATAAGACATTGACCCTAAACACTTCAGTATTCATATCATTAACTAGAGTTCATATTTGTTTATGGTTCTTTTTTCCTGTAAGTTAAATTTATATACAATTACATGCATAAATTTGAAATGTGTCATTGAATGAGTTTTAACAGATGCCTGCATTTAAATTCCAAAGTGGGATCTAAATATTTTTAGGTTGTTATAATAATGGAAGCCGGGTACAATAGTGTAAAAAGATCACCCCAATTTTAAGACCTAAGTTAGCTACAGAACATTCTCAATTTTTGGCAATATTCAATATCCATAAGCAATATTCAAGCAGAATTTTAGCATGTTAGAGTAAGAATTTTAAAAGTAGTTTACATTTATTGAGCACCTACTGCATGCTGGGCATTGTGCTAAGCACTTTCTAAGCAGTAACTGGTTGGCTCCTCATGGCAATTTTATGAGATATTTAAGATAATCATCACATTTTGAAGATGATGAAACTGTACCTTAAAGATGTTTAAAATCTAGCCGAAGGTCACATGGCTAGTTTTGAATTTCTTCGATTGCCATCCCTTTCATGAAACCACTGGAAAGTCAAACGTGTTCTGACTAGGGTTTTATTATCCTTCATTCTCTGGGTGGGGATCTCAACAATCAGTGAAAGACACAGCAATAGGAAAGTCCCAGGATACCGGAGCATCAAATAAAAGTGTATCAGTGTATGTTGCAAATTAGCAGATGGTAAAATAAACTAGCGTACAAGATTGGAAGCAGATGAGCTGGCTCGGACTCAGAACCTCAGTCGTATCTGAAAAAAATGGTTTACTTGCTGAAAACATAATCAACCTACCAAATTGATGCCCCTTCCTCATCTCTTCCCTCTCCACCAATTCACAGGAGCACACAGACACATTCAGCAAGTACTTAGTGAATAAAGCTACTCAGAGTAACTGTAAGGGCCATTAGGTGATAGAAGGAATCTCAAAGGAGCAGGAAATACCCTCTTCTCCCGTGGTGACGCTACAATAGCCAGTCCTGGTGAATGTGTTTTTATAAAATATAACATTTATTATTACTTCACAGCTGCTATGTGTTGAACATGTAATAGATGCTAATGACTGTGCTTAGTATTTTAGATAGGAAATTGTCATAACACCCTGTGAGAAAGGTGCAGTCCCCATTTTACAGTGGAGAAAGCAGAGGTTCAGAGATCAGAGATGATGGTATGAATAGCCAGTGGATATGGAAAGCTTCCTAGGAGTCATGCACTGTTCTAAGTGCTTTTCCAACCATGCACCCACCCCCCAGCCCTGTAGGTGGGGACTGTTACTATCTTCTTTTACAGACCAGGGAGCAGTTCTGTAACTATTCAGCGTCACACTAACTGGTAAGTGGCAGAACTAACAGCCTGATATCAGAGCCTTCCCCCAACCCGCTGCTCTGCTGCCTCACAAAATTCACATGTCAGTCACATGGTTAGTAAATAGCGGAACTGCAATTTTCTAGCCCAGAATAGTCTAAGTGCAAAATCCATCTTCTCGCCATCATTCTTTCCCATATTTTAAATATGCATTCCCAACCTTTTCTGACGGTAAGCATCAGGTATGAATTTATGGTGAAAGAAATATTTCAGATAAAAAGTGCCCTCACTAATTCTCACCTGGAGTCTTCTCACCACCCACCACCCCTTAAATACAGTTTTGAAATACTACCCACGTATATTTCTGAAACACAGACACAATCACATCACTCTGCTCTTTACAAGCTGTTAGGTCACCCAGCTCCTGCAGGACTGACTCTCAACTCCTGAAATGCGTACCAGAGGTCCCTTATCACCTGTCTAGGGGACCCTTAGTGCCACCTCGGTGCACTTTGCACAAGTCCCTCGTAACACACACATATACACAGTGCCCTGCGATGTCTTTGCTATAGCTGAATAATTCTTGCTCTCTCTTCCTTCCTGGCTTGTCACGCAATGTTTTCCTTCCCCTCCGTCAAGACTCTAAGTGTTATCAGGGTATAGAAACCATCCTCCATCCTCAGCCACCTCAGTCCCGATTAGGCACCCCTCCTCCTCTGCAGAACACAGCCCTCATTTTAGCCATCTGAACATAGGTCTGCAAGCCACAGGAGACTGTGAACTTCTGGCAGGAATGGTATTTGGTAAATTTCTAGACACAATCACTTAATGTTTTTTGAATAAACTGATAATGCAATGGTGGATATACAGTGTGGTATATATTCTTTTACATATATATCTTCTATATATATATTTTACATACTTATGTACTTACTCAAGGATTTTTTTATTGCTTTTAGAGAGAGAGGAAGGGAGAGAAAGCAAGAAACATTAATGTAAGAGAGAAACATTGTTCAGTTGCCTTCCATACCCACCCAAACCAGGGATTCAACCCACAACTTAGGTATGTGCCTAACCAGGGATAGAACTGGCAACCTTTCCATTTACAGACAGTGCCCCAACCAAGTGAACCACACTGGCCAGGGCAATGTTCACATAAATATTTTTAATGTATAAAAATACATAATTTATTGTTATATAGTGCCAATCCTAATTCATTACCATCATGTAAGGATAGTAAACCTAAGTGTACTAACTGCCTGATCTTTTTTTTTAATATTTTATTTATTTATCTTTAGAGGGGAAGGGAAGGAGAGAGGGAGAGAAATATCAATGTATGGTTGCTTCTTGTACATCCCCTGCTGGGAACTGTCATGCAACCCAGGCATGTGCCCTGACTGGGAATCGAACCGCGATCCTTTGATTCGCAGGCCCGTGCTCAATCCACTGAGCTACACCAGCCAGGGCTCATATAACTTATTGTTATATAGTGCCAATCCTAATTCATTACCATCATGTAAGGATACTAAACCTAAGTGTACTAACTGCCTGATCTTTATATCCTTCCGTTGTTTCTTGGACCAAGGGAAGTTGCTTCATCATTGCTAAATATTGTACTATTAAGTTTGACAGTTATTAGTTTGGGACAAGTGCAGGTCAGTTACTACAGATCAAATTCACATCATCAGCAGTGCTGATGGTGGTTGCTCTCTGCATGGACATCCTATGGCTACTGTATGAATTGGTCTGTGAAATGACCATTTTCAAATCTTTGGAAATGGGCTTTCTATATGTATTAAATCTGGTAAGGCTTGGTAAATAAAATTAATGATTCTCTTCTCTTGTAATTAGTCAATTGTATTATTTGCTTAGTAATAAGGAGCATTCATTCAACAAATATTTGTTGATTGCTTAATTACTGCCATGCCTTCTGGTTGATACTGAGGACAGAACAGTGAACAGGTCTGTCCCCACCTTTAAGGAACCTAGAGACTCCATAGACACATCGATAAACACATATAAATATGAGGGGGGACCTAAAACAACCTGGAGTTACCTTCCGGAAGGCGGATCCCTTGTAACACAGGCTTCCCCACTAGGTGAGAGTTCCAGGAACCCGTCTGTAGCAGTGCACCAGCTGGCGGGGTTGTGAGAGGCTGCGTTCAGCTTCAGTAAATTTTTTTGAAGACTCTTGCAACACATTTGCCCATTTCATGATGGGTGGTTTACAAGCGCACCTGCCCACACCACACTGAGTGTTTGGCAGTTTTTGACCAAAACCAGCTTGACCCCCATGCCCCACCCTCCCTATTCACCTGATCTCACACTAACGACTATTTTGTTTGTTTCCCCGATTGAGAAAACTCAAAGTGAAATGTTTTGCCGTTGTGGAAGTGGTGAAACAATAAACAGCAGAAGCACTAAAAGCCATCAAAATCAAGTTCAAAAACTGTTTTGACCGGTGGAAAAATGTCTCAATAGGTGTTTTGCATCAAATGGAGAGCACTGTGAAGGTGACTAAAGTTTAAATATGTAAGAATAAATACACAATTTTTTATAAATAAACTCCAGGGTTTTGTCCCCCCCCAATAGATGTTTCCTTCACTAGGTCATAATCTTATGTAAGGTAACAAAAATGTTTTAAGAGAGATAAAGTACTTCAGTAAG
This sequence comes from Anoura caudifer, assembly GCA_004027475.1. Taxonomy (NCBI): domain Eukaryota; kingdom Metazoa; phylum Chordata; class Mammalia; order Chiroptera; family Phyllostomidae; genus Anoura; species Anoura caudifer. The sequence goes on from PVKU01001349.1 coordinate 80,602, forward strand.
AATGAAGCTTTTTGGCTGCTGGGGAGGGCATGTTTTGGAGTGTAAAGGATGTGGGCTTCGAAATTAGCCTCATGTACCTTTGAATCTCATCTCCAACACAGACAGTGTGCTGTATAAACAGAGTCATCATGTAAATGCTTTAAAATGAGATGTACAAAAGTCACCCTAACTTTTTTTGAAGATAAAATAAGGTACGTAGAGGTCATAAATGTTGTGCTCAATAAACAGTAAGAACTCAGTCATTCAGTTCCTATTCTTTCCTTGGCTAAAAATTATTCTTTCCATGCAAAATTCCTCTTATCAGTAATAGGTGCAATGATAAAATAGATAAGCTTCATGTTATCTATTTTAGATTTTGATTCATGTTATGTAAGAAAAAATGTTTCCAGGTTGTATTATGGGAGTAATAAAATGTACATCCTTGGAATGTGTTTGATAGAATTCATTTACCTTTTTTTGGTATGATAGGATATTGGAGGAATAAAATAAAACTGAAAGTTAAAACTAGCAGATTACCAGGAACATTATGACAATAAGATTTTACTTATTTATAATTTGAGGTCCTAAAACTTAATATCAATCCTTGATTAGCTTTTCAAAACTTCTGTTTTGAGAAGGCAATGGTTAGAAGTCACTGAGGACAACTTGTGACAAAAAACTACATTCTACCCAAAGAACAAACATAAAATTTGCAATTACTTACATAACTACATAATATTGTATGTTTGAGGCCAAAGAGAGGAGAATGAATTGAATTACTCCCAGACTTTACTCCAAGTAAATAAAGACACACACATGTACACACGCATACAGAGACAAACATGATGCATGCATGCACATACACGCAGGGAGGACACAGAGGCACATGATGCATACATGTGCACACTGACACAGGGACGGGCACAGATGCACACACCGCTTTACGTACTGCTCACCCCACGGCATCCTTAACCATATAAGAAATCAGGAATTACTTAAAGCAAGAAATCTATGACTGGAGGGATAAGAATTAGCCTCAATACCAGCACTCACTAAAGTTTCACGTGCATCCCTGGAGGGAACCAGAAGTTCTTCCCTCCAGGGAAGATAGGATGTTGTTAGGGAAATGTACTACTGCTTGGACCAAAGTTCTGGCCCACCTGAGGAGACATGCCACAGAACTAGGATTCTCTCCACTAGCAGGTATTGGAGGGAGGTAAAAACTGTCTCCATGAGGCATCTGCTTATCAAGAACCCTGGCTCTCTAGAAACTCTGAGCCTAGTTTCAGGCCATTGGCACTGCAGTTCCTATTCTTAGTATGGAAGATGCAGCTAGCAATACCTGATAGGCTAGAGTATGTGCCACCCGTTATTCTTTGGACTTTACCTCTTACACTCCCTGATATTCTCTCTCTTCCAGCCACACTGAGCAGCTGCTGTTCCCAGAACAGACCAGGCATGTTCCCAACACTCAGCTTTGGCAACTGTTATTCCTACAGAGCTCCCACCAAATGCCACTTACACTTCATCTTGGACTTGTGTTTGGTTCACATCCTCTGGTTCTCAAGGTCAAGAGAAATGTGACCAAATTTATCATCCACTTAAAAATACTTTCTAAGGTAGAACATATTTATCTCAGCAGTAGTAAAACTCTGTAACTGCTTTCTAAATTTCATAGTAATTCTGCTCTGGTACAAATGTACATGTAAGAATGACTTATAGTGAAAAGCGGAGATAACTTTCAATCTCTATTTCATCCCTGAGAAGTTTAACATAGATGGATGCCTGGTGGAATTATAATTAAGTCTAAGGCTTTGGAAATTAGCGAGAGACAATCTCCTAAAAATCACCCCGTTGAAGCATTACGCTGTGCACCCCCGACCCCAGGAAGCAACCTCACATACTCATACAAACTAGAACTTAAAGAGTGTAACAGCCCTGGGGAGTTGTCCTTATACTGAAGTACTTTTGTCATCAAAGCCTCTGACACTGCTCCTGTTGCAGCTCCACTCTTGGCTAGAGAATGGTGCTCTCCAGTCCCGAAGGTGCCCCTAAGGCAGTGAAGGCACTCAGTGTTTAGTATGGAGGTATTAGAAAAGGCATCGGCAACTGATGGGAGTCTCATACTCTCGTACAGAATAATCCAGGGATTTAAAAACCCAGGCTCTGGACTCAGACAGAGGGTGATTCAAATATCAGGTCAGATACCAGCAGTGCCCCTTACAAACCATGTACTTTCAAGTTGGCATTTAACTTTCTAGGATTTAGTTTTCTTGTGTGTGAAACAGCAACTAGTACTGTAGATGCGACTGTTATTTACGTATGGTCTAGAATCTGATAGTTACAGAGTACTTAGTAAGTTCCAAGAGTGCTGCAAATTTTGCTCTCACAGCAAGCCTGATCAAGCTCTGCTATTATCCCATTATACAGATAAGAAAACTGAGCCACACAGAAGCTCACTTGCCTGAACTCACACAGCTAGTATGTGGGCCTGGGATTCAAACCCAGTCTCTTAACCATGATGTTGGCAATGTGACAGGGGTTTTCTGAAAATTAATTAAATAAATCATGGTGAATGGTCAGCATAGTGACTGACAACGTTATTTTAAAAAGTAGCCATTATTACCATTACTTAGTAACAGGCATGTGACAATTATTCTCATATACTATACAGGCAAACAAAATCCTAACACATTATTTTGTTCATTCTTTCATGGCTTTTGCTAAACAATTATTTATAAGAGGCTAATTCTATGGCTACAAGTTCTGCAAATGTCATTTAGAAAACTCCTTTACTAACAGTGTTCCTTCATCTTCCAGAAACTAAATCATGTGCAGAATGTAAACAATGAAATTAGTTTACCATTTTTCTGTGGACAAGAGTATTTAACCACAAATACACAAATAAAGCCTCAAACTATAATTTGATACACATTCAGTATAGTTTACATATTTCTTAGAAATATGATTTCTTTAAAATACTCTAATTGGATATAACCATATTTTACTAAATTAAAATTACAGTGAAAAAAACAATTTCAGATCATTTGTTAGTGTTCTAAGCTTTGCAGAAATGATAAAAACAACTTTAAAATAACTTCTGTTAATACAGATTTGTATAATTGAATTTAACCTATGACCTAAAATATGCAATAGACAACTAAACACATCTTAAAATGCAGAAAATTTAGCCACCTAATTCAAGATCATATCTCTTATCACCTTGGAAATCTGATATATCAATTCAAAATTACTATTTAAATTACCATCAGAATTCCTGAAGGCCTATTTGTAGGGAAGATCCAATTGCATCTGGTTTTATGTCACTTAAAGGCAAATTCATCTGCCTTAAGACCAATTTAAGCTTCTTACATTTGAATCTAAATTTTCAACAGCAAAAACTCAGAATTAGAGCTTGCTCTTCTGCAAGCTCACACCTAGTTTGCCCTTCTCCACTCCTCACCTCCAGACAACCAAAAATAAAGACTCAAACCAGTAATATACAAACTGACCAATCGTAGGCTCCCAAGGACTTAAGACAACCAGAAAAACAAAAACAAAAACAAAGATGGAAAGAATCACTGCTTTGCAAACAAGGCCTTAATTGGATCCGTAAATAAAAATCCTTTTACTGCTCCAGCCCTGAGTCCCTCTGAAGGAAGATTTCCCAACGAGTTCTCACACACAACACAAACACCACAGACCCTCTACCAAACTGAGGCCCAAACATGCACCCATACAGTGGAAATCCTCTCAGGATGCTTTAATAGTTATCTAAAAGAAAAACCACACCACCACCAAAAGGCCCATGTCTTTAAAGTCCTATATCGATCTCTCTAATAAGAAATCTCTATTCCATCCTTTCCTGGAAGACTAACTGCCCAAAAGACTGGGAAAAGCAGTTAAAAGAAAAGCCATAGTTGGTTTTCATAACCATCCTTTTGTCTTCTCCAGGTCAAACTTTAGTTGTTCAATAGAAAATGCTCATTAATTTACTTGGAAACACGCCACTTTTTACAATGCTTTTCTGAATGCAAGTCAAGCATTCACTTATGCTATTTTACATTTGTACCTGTTCATGTTCTATAATTCAAAGATTTAAAAACTGGGTGAAACCAACAGTTAACTGGAATGACAACAATTCAGAAAGGTTGGAATCAAATGTAAAAGTATGAAGAGCTGAAACTTTTGAAATCTGAAACATTCGAACAACTATTCGAATTGAAGGACATCTCAGCTAGGAAATGAGAAAGCACAATATCTGAGGCTGGAGCTCAGTGTCTTTCTGTCTTTATCCCTTAGATGAACCATGAAAATAGGCGCTAGCCTGTGAGGACAGAACCTACAAACATTGAGTCTTATGATAATTTGGCAGCAGACTTAAGAAGAAACTTAATATTCTCTGCCTCTCCATTCCATTCCCTTCTTGTTTGTTCTGCAGATGAAGTTATGGTTTTTGATACAGGAGATTTTCATGTTTTCTTAGCCTTATTATAGGGACAAGTGGTGGCAGGAAGTAAAAAATGGCTCTGAGTGAGAGAAGACAATCAATACAAACGTGGGCAAAGCCAACAACTGTGTAAACTCAGTGGAAGTTTTGTTGACCTAATTAAGGAGACCTGCTTCAATTGGGCTGCAGGGAAGCTGCTCAAATATAAATCACAGCCTAGAGGGCTGGAAATACTTGCTAGGGAGTTCGGGAGAGGAGATAGATACTCTAAATGCTCTGTGAAATTTTCATGAATTTCTTGTTTTTCCATTTTTCTGATTTGTTCATAAACACTGCTGGTTTCAAAATAAAATGTTCAAAGGTGGAATTGGAAAATCTATAATGATTATATCCCAGGGAAGCTTGCCAGACCTTATGACTTCACTAATTTTAAACTTAACTCCTCTAGTGGTGACCGAGAGGAATGAAGCCAACACATTATGGAACATGTAAGTAGCATGATAAATTGATTCACAAACTTAATAATAACCCAGAACTTTCTAATACTGTTTGTATCTAAACAGGCATGTAACATGGATTGTGAAGAAAGCTGAAGTCCATATTTTTAAACTACATACTAAAATAAAATTGCGTATCCCAGTAGGTTGACTAAAATTCCATTTATTTGGGGGGCAATTTATACTGACAACTTCTAACTTCACTTTCCAACTACTGCAACCCCTGCAAAGTCAACCCCTGAGAAATGCCCGAGAACAGAGGGAGAGGAGTAACTGGGTATTTATCTGAAACTGGTCTAAAAAAGTTCATTCCTAAGACATAGGATAATGAAGATTTTTTAGGATAAGGAATAATTTCTCAGCATTCCCAAAATTAATGGCTCAGCAGATCATGCAATTATCTAATATATTTTTATTATTTGGAACTTATTTTAGTTGTGCAAAAATATATTCCTGAATATGAATATGATATCAGCTATTAAATATAAATACTCAGAGGTATACCACCATTCCACACACCCTTAAAAAACAAACCACACATCATTCACACAAAACCATCCAAGGGGTAAGTCCCTAACACACACTCGCTTTCAATACTGTGTGCTTCCTGTTTTGTTGGAGACAATCTGCACGTAAATGATGACAAAATGAAACCTCTTACCCTTACTTCATTTCTTCACCTATGAGAAAATTAACTACGATTTCAAAATTAATCCTACCAATATGTTGGTATATTCTGTTAAGCAAAATAATGAAACATATTTGGCCTCCTTTATATTTAAGTTACTTTAAGTGATTACCTTACTGGAACTTCCCAGGCATAAGAACAACTGTTACATGTCCGCCCCCTCTGGCGCCCGCCAGTGGCTGCCCGTGCAGGGATGCAGGCGGGGGGCTGGCCGCCCAGGGGCCTCTGAGAGACCGCGCACACCCCAGCCTGTGCTGGCACAAGCCATCCTTCCACCTGAACCTGAATTCCAAATCCGAGAAAAAGGACTGCTTGCTTTTTTATTGGCTCTATAAAATCTACTTAAGCCCTAGATTGTTTTCCTTTAAATAATTTAAATTTCTTTTTGATCACCTATTAAAGTGGGAAGAAAGGAGTTTCAGATGAAAAATCACCTTATTCAGAGATTTTTTTCTTTAAAGATCAGCAGAGGTTCTACCTTTGACAGTGGCCATCTTTCATAAACACTGATAATGAAATTATTTACTTAAACAGAAAATACAGGCTATAAGAGTGGGCAAAAGTAGGTTTACAGTTGTAAGTACACGAAAAAGTGTTTGTTCTTGTATTATTTATTATTTTCCATGCAAACAACTGTAAACCTACTTTTGCCCATTCCTGTATTGACACATTAAAAACATCATTGTTGGTATAAAAATTAAGATGTCTCACATGAAAAACAGCTGATTTTATATTTTTCTATTATTGTCAATTTCATAACATTACTAGTTTCAAAAGCCTTCCCTAACACATGTTGGAATACTGCATCAAACAATTTTATGGCACTTAACTTTGTTTATTTTTTAAGAAATGTGATAAAAGATCACCATGGTGATTGGAAAATGATGGTTAAGGGTTTTGTTTATGGATGAAATTCTAACATGAATAATTTATTGAACTTCTAGTGAAACTTATGCTAAGTTCACCCAGGTCCAGAGGTTTACTAGAGAACAAATAAGCAAAAATATCATCTGTGAAGAAGTAATTTTTCAATAGGCAAAGGTAGAAATGAATACAACGTAACATATAACAGTGTCCCACATGCTAAGGTTTTAAAAATATACACAGTATCTAAACATGAATAACAGCTTACAATACATATATAGTTTTTCTTATATGTTTAAAGTTAGTACCTAAGTGTGAATAACAGCTTACTATATATATATAGTCTTACTTATATGCTTAGAATTAGGTATATGTGGATTAAAGTAGGTATTTTTATTTACATAACATACATATATAAAAATATTCATGTATTAATTATGCAAAATAATTGTAATAGTACTATTTAAAACATACTATTTAACTTTTAATAAAGCAAATTTTGTGAATCATCCAAATGAGGGTATATATATTTATAAACAATTTTTTTCTGCTTATTTATAATTTAATGGCCAAAGCCCTCAAAACACTAGACATACAAATTATTTTATTGATATTTAGAAACAATTCAGTCCAATGTTACATTTAAACACATGCAATGGTTGTATTTAGTGACAAAAAGGAAAGTAAAATAAAGGAAATAATTCCAAATTTTCATTACTCATAAAGCAAAAACAGTGCAAATTGATAGTGTGCTATGGAGAACAGGAGATAAAACAGAAAAGTTAAAAATGTTATGCACACACCATATGTATAATATACATACATATGCATCTATGCAAAATAAAACCAGGCTGTGTAATGTTATAATGAGCTAATGACATGCAGCTCCTAACTAACGATGATGAGTACTGATTCCTGAGTCCAACTACCCAAAGGGGAAACAGAACAGTAGTTTTGTGGATTTGACAATCAAATTCATAACCACCTAATAACAAAGCATACAGTGACGAAGAGGCAAGGTGCAAAGTAAACAGCGAGAAGGCAGACACTCACCTTCGGTGCCATTGGGAGTCATGGAATTGCTATTTATATGAGAGGTATCGAGTTTGGGGCCACTGGGGGATTCGCTACTACCACTCAGACGGCTATGCGGGCTGGTTAGATCCTGCATTTCCATAGACCTAAAGACAAGAAGCCTTCCGTTGGACACACGCACCAAGTTCATGACACCACTGTTCAATGCGCTAACGACTTGACACCTTCTTTGAAACACATTCACACAAAAGTCTCATTGTATCTATTTTCTTAGACTGAAAATAGTTCATCTTCCGTTTTACCTTCAGTCATCCTTCCATAACATGTAGTATTGAAAGGTGTCAGTCACTTGCCTTACCTATCCAGCCAAACATTCACATGGAGCTTTAAAATCTATTTTTTTCTCTTAAATAGCTCACCAAGCCACAAGATCTAATGAGACAAATATATTTTAATTTTCAAGAAAAATGCAGCCATGCTTCTTTTACATTAAAAAAAAAAAAAAAGACAGTATTTTTGTAAAAGAAAACACAAAGGTATAAACAGGTATAATAGAAATAAAATCACTCTTTAGTGGAATCTGTTTCATCTAATAAATTAGCACTAAGTACTTCCCTATAATTTACCACCCAATTGTAATTTAATGGGTCTCCAAACCAAATAAAACACTTGAAGCCTATAGTCTAGTGACAGGGAATGAGATAGTTCTGATGCATGTGTTTACTCTGGCAAACTGCTTAATTGTTCCTCTGTTTCCCTTGAAACAAATGCAGCATTAAAACATTATGATGCCGACTCCCTTGTTTGCTTTGTGGATTACATACAGCGGTGCCTGCCCAGCTGAAAAGGGATGAGGCCGGGTACAGGGAGCCCTGTGAGCCTGAGCACCGGAATACCTCAACTGTCACTCAGGGAAACAGCACTTCTACTGCAGGGCTGGAATTGTGCAGTTTTCCCATGTAAAGATAGTTACGCCTCCACTGCGAGTTCTTAGGCTCAGCAGTTAGCATGTTCTGTGAAAGGCACAGAAGCCCCTACTCACGTTCGCAGCTATGCGTGTGTGCATATACATTAAAGGAGAGAGGAGAGGATTTATTTAAAGCGACTAAAAACACACCTAGATGCCGTGTTTTGTTTTGTTTTTTTAAGTTTTTGAAAAGCTGAGACCCATTCACTTTGTTTTAAATGTATGGATTTGGAGGGGTGTATAATTTGCATCTATGAAGCTGAGACAATTTGCTTCTCCCCCTCACCAGGTCAATATTTAGTCATTTTAATGTGGAGGCTGCACTTAAACTGATTTAAAATAGCTTAACCTGGACCATTTTTCTTCTCGAGTGAGTCTTTACTTCTCAAATCTTCTGAATTCAAACTAGAAATGACTTAAAATTCAATTCCCCTTCTCCTGATTCCCTTTACATTCACAGTTTTCCTAACTCCAGAAACTGTAGCCCATCCTCATTTTCAAACCCAGGCTCCTATTCCCTTTCTACATACTCAAAATGTTTTACAGGCACACACACGCACACACGCACACACACGCGCACATACACACACAGACACAAATTGCTAAGTAATTTCCAACCCAGGCTGTTGCTATTAATAGCAATAATTAAGAAATACTAGACAAAAATAGATATGGGTCATAGAGAGGTAATCTCCAAAAATGTCAAATATCAATAATATCCTTACCTGCAACTTGAGGAAACAGCAACATCTGAACAGGTTTGAGGTGTTTGCACCTGTGATCAGGGGTAAAAAATTAGAAGCTGTTGTTACTCTGCTTCGGTGTCAGCTCTTAATTACACAGAGCACATGGCTGCGAACCACAATGCTCCCTTTTAACCAAAAGAGAAAAAGGAGGATACTGCAGCAGTGAAAGGCATATTGTCTTTAAGTTGAGGTCTCTACTGTTGTTTCCTCCTGCAGGTCTAACCCTCCTCCTCCCCTGGTCAGGGGGGAAGGCGGCCAAATGACTGGATAGTGATTCATCACTGGCCTATGACAGCTGCAAACGGGATTACCCCTCCCCCAATCAACATGCAAAGCAGCCTTGCCCAGGCAGCTTGAAAAGGTGCTTGGAAGAAAATCTCTATTAGCAAAATGAGTGTGTTTCACAGCAGTCGTTCAGGCCATCCTCCTCCAGCATCCTCAGAAGATCTTTCATCTGCTACTATCACCAGCTGAAACGGAGTTCCCGCCCACCCCTTTGACTCCCAACAGTTTCTTATCCTTATCACCAGAGTTTTCTCCTATATTGACTGGCTGTCATTTCACATTCACTGAAAGAGCTTCTGGGCAACTGCCAGGCCATGCTGGACTGACTACAAATGGCAAAGGCACGTTTTCATGCTCCAAGTCCCACCATGGAGCAGCGTGCTCGTTTACCCATGCTGATTTAGAATGCAGCGGAAGCTTATTCCTCATTGCCTGGTAAAATAGGAAAAGTGCTTTGCTTTGGTTCGGTGTTCCATCTTTTAAACCAAGAAAGATAATGGATAATATAACAATCAATTTAGTGTCCCAGGTAGCCAGCAAGTCAGTGTCATCTGCCTCTAGAAGAATCTGTATTTTAGGACTTCACTGAACAACTAATTTAACAGGTGTGCAGGCTTTGCTAGTCCCTGCCCATCCTCCAGAGCAGTGCCAACTGCCAGCAGGTGATAAGCTCAGGTGAAGGTGGGCTGCTGGCATCATGCTCAGGCTGACGCCCCAGCAGTAAAGAGCATTCTGCACAACATTCAAAGTGACTTAGAATTTCAAATCTTTGATGTGCCTTTTCATTCAACCTGAACTGACATCAATTAGGGGTGCAGAACAGTTGAGCGCCGGAGCCTCTCACATGGCATTAAAGTTATCCAGCCAAATACCTACTACTGAGTCCTCTTTTTAAATTATGATTTATGAAATTAATACTACCTTTTGGGCAAGAATGAAGCATCATTAAAATCTAAATGTCTTGGTATAATGTAATGTGCAATTTCTAGATATGCTTCTCTATAATATGTGCAGGATGAAAAATAATTTTTAAGAGATGCCTAAGCATTAAATGGAAATCTAATTTTAATGCCTACAGATGTCATTTTGTGATAACAGCCTTCTGCAATTTTTGTTAAAATTAATGTTCTCACACTAGATGAAATGTTCTCCCTTAGAAACTGCAGCAATATACATCAAGAATAAATTTCCTTCCCCCCCCTTTTTTTTTTCACTTTTATACACCTGGAATAAATTATAGGTGAGAACTAACTTAGTTTTAAGAACTCTCTTGGCTTAATTATGTGAAAGAGTATGTAAAACATACTTTCTGTTTAATGTTAAAAGTGTTAAAATACATTCCTACTTTAACATTAGCTAGATAGTATAATCCTGGAAATGTAATTTTAGTTCACTGTATATGAAAATTTTGATTATATTTGAGGTTTAATCTCATATTAATTAATTAAAATTAACTTCAAAATAAGGATTATTCTAACACATTTTTCTCGCTGAAAAAATGTACTTTCACAACATAATTTTTTTCTGCTGACTTGACTTGGTCCCCACTTACTTTTTATACACTACAGTTTTTGCAAGTCCATATCCATGATCTTCATTTCATTAAGTATACTTCAGATATATTCTTTTGTGTCTCAGGGATTATTTAAACCATGTGTTGTGTGTTACTGTATTTAAAAATGACTCTTTAATCAAAATAACTTTAAAACAACTAATCCTCACTTAGGCTGGTCAGCTGAATCCACATCGTGGTCCAGGAAAAATAAATCTACTCTCAAGAATGCGAATGCAGACAACAATTAGACACAGATGTGAACAAAATTAGTTACAGTTTACAAAATGCTACACTTCACATGCTTTTAGTTTTTTACGTGTAGTACAAGATTACAGTGCAGTAAGGAGACGTACTCTCTTATAATGACTTATCTCAAAAGAACACCTATTTCTGATTGGTGTTGATTTTCTCTTATGTATGGCAATATCTCTGGAAGTGTCTGTGTTTTTAAGGTTTAAAACCATAATGTGTTTCAGAAATAATTAGGCATATTTACATTCACAAGAGAAAAAATTATTTCACGGTTCTCAGAGAAATGCTACTAGGCATATAAGTAAGCTCACATTTTCCGCTTTACATCCATAAACTTAATATCTCTTGTCTTCTCCTAATCTGGTATTTTTAATTCAAATGCTCCTATGAGTGCAAAAAATATTTCCCATAACAGCATAAATGTTCATCTTATATTACAATGAAGTCATTTCAGTTTAAGGCTTTTAAAAACTCTTTGTATGGAAAACTCAGAGCAGCATACTGCTACTGAAAATACAAAGAGAAAAAAGATAGCAGAGCTTCTTAGAATGTAAATTCAAGCTCCTAAACTAGTAACTCTGACTTCTGATTAGTTAATGAGGTCTTTTAAGTTTGCCTTTTTTCTAATTAAATTTATAATTCTTCACAGATGTAACTTTTGTTGATGTTCAATTTGTCTCTCTCATTTTGTTAAACCTCACATAGTACTTCGCCAATCCATTGAATAGCCACATTAAATCTGTTAATACCATGCTCTTCAACCCCAGAAATTATTTCCAGAAGGCAAACTTGCTTTGAGAGATCATCAAACAAGACTTAAGGTACACATTTTATCACATTTTCCCTACCACAGAGCTCAGGATGCAGAGCAAAATTCATGACTTTTGCACTGTTTATTATACTTTGCTAAATTACAAATCAAAAGCATCTGACAGAAGATCATGTATGAAGCCAAAAAGTTAATAATGTTCTGTGAAAAGTAAACTGTAAATGGAAAGGGATTCTAACTCTCAGCAGCACAGAGCAAATAAAATGGAGGTACTTGTCTAAATTATGGGTTTTCCACAGGTTTTTCTGCTTGCTAAAAGCAATTTTTATAAAATGACTATAATTTTAAACTTTCTTCTTTCAAACTAAAAAAAATTTTCAAAGTGAAAGTACTGAACTTATCTAAATAAATAGAGTTGGCAGGCAAGCTAGATTTGCCCAGCCGCAGATCAACCTGAGTGCCCCTAAATCTGAAAGACAATGGCAATTTTCTAATCAGAATGTATTTTATAGGAAAAAAATTGTGCCTTAGGCATAAATTTGCTTGTTAATCAGAATATATTCTTGCTAAAAATCTCCTCAATCAATATTTAATGCTCTGATAAAAACCTAAACCTAAACTGAAATAAACTTCTGCCAAGAGCTGGATAGATTCCTTTCAAATGCTAACATTTATTTCTTTCTTTATCAAAGTCTCCACAAACTGATGCTTTAATACTATTACTGGTTTTAATGTAATATACTGTACTGCGTTTTGAACTATCTCGTTTAAAGATGAAATACAGTTCCCTCGAACCCAAAAACGAGCATTTAGATGACACTGGTTCTACCTATAGCTTTAAAGAATTGCTTTCAAAATTAGCATTTATTTAAAATGTCAAATAATTTTGATATATGATTAAATGGAAGAAGTACTTTTATTCCCGCTGCAAGTGTTATTCCAATACCACTTATTCCAATGTATTCTTATGAAATAAATTATCACATTTAAATGGAAATTTTCCTTTGAGAAAATCATTTATCATGTCTACGAAACTCATATAGCAGTTGGCTTGCCTTTGGCTCTCTCAGACTGAACAGTGGCTCAGTTAGGCTTCTCTGTCTGTCACCGTGAAGAGTTTTCAGGGCTGAAACTCCATTGCTGCTTGTTCACTTACTGAATACTTTGGGCCTTAGGAGAACTTAAGCAGCGAGAAAGTCAAATATTTGATAATGCAAAAAAAGCATGACTATGCATGTACGCATGTCCTCAAATCTAAAGGGTGGGCTAAAACACTCATACAAGCCTGAAATAAAAACTACTCTGGAAGACACATTAAAAAAATACAATTCCAAAACTATATACTATGTGCTTAACTACCAACTTTTTATACCCCTTGTCATTGTAAGAAATGAAACAAAAATGCTTGTCTAAAGTCAATGACGGCTCTGAATTTATTGAATTCTTGCAAATGCTATGCTTACATGTGTTCAAAAACTCCTCCCCAGACATATACACCCATAAGTCATTAGCAATTCATACAGATTCTAAATGGCAAATATTTTAAATGGAAATTCAAAAGTTTAAGAATCTTGTTTTTAATTTTCAAGGTCCATTCAAGTCACATAAAGTGTCAATAAGTAAAAAAATGTGTTAATTTGGCAAATGTTTATTATTTCATCTTTTGAAGATGAGCCTGTTTAATATAATGTTTGGGAAATTTGTTTATAGAAGCAAAAGGATTCCCTTCCTTAAAAAGTGGTATCTACTCTGGTCCTTTCGAGATGTTGATTTCTTCCTCATTTTCTCATCTCAATCTAAAGTGTGTAGGAAAAGTTGTCTCTGTGTTGCAATGGCTAGATATGCCGTCTCTAATATCTCTATGTAGACATATACACATTGCTTTATTCAATATCACACGGCAACAGTTGAGGTTTGTGCAGCAATTCATTAAAGAGATATGAAGTAATCTGCCTACAACAATATAGCTGTGCATTATATTTATTGATACAGACGCAACAAAAGTAATTGTTAACAATTAATTTGTAATTATCTGTTAATGATTCTAATCGCTCAGATAATTTGGGTGTTAAGAATTGTACATTTGTGATGGAACCCTGCGGCTCACCAAGTACTAGGTACAAAGTGTCATAATCTTCCCCATGCCCTAATGTTTTCATTTTAAAAGAAACCAAAACAATACTAAAAGCGCTCCTGTTATCTTGAGCTTTGCCCACAGGACAGCTGTTGTCAGTCACTACAATTTTTCAAACAGTCAGCTTGTACTTACAGCGCTTACATCTGCTGCATCCGCCAGTTTAATGCGCTCCTTCGAATTTTCTGGTTTAGCAAACCTCCATTCCTGACATAGTTTTGCTCTTGGACAAGGACGCGGGAGGGCTTTTAGGAGCTCTCGGAAGAGCTGGGCTCTTCTGGAAGCGGAGCGCGTCTGGAGGGCAGAGCCGGGCCGCGGGGACAGCCGCCTGGCCGCTGCTGCAGGTTCGGGCTGCGGAGCGACTGAGCGAAAACGCGGTCCCCAGAAAGAAAACCGCCACAGCGGCCGGTAACAGGAAGGCTTACAGTCGGAAGTGGCACGGGAGAGTTTCTACCTCGCCCCAAACTCGGAGCCATCAGCTCCCACCGTGCCGTTTAGAGACCGCCTTGAGCCCTGTGCTCCCAGCAAACAGCAGCAGCTGATAGCATCTGAGCGCCCCAGACAAAGAAACAGCAGAATCTCATCCCGGGTTTGTTTGCTCAGCCTTGTAGGTCTGCCCGTGTAGCCTCGGGGCTTTTTTGTTGTTGTTTTTGCAACGCAAACCACAGCTATTCTCTTGTCCTAACCTTATTGGTTTAAATGCAACAATTGAAAGGAGCACTGTTGGTCTGACTCAACCTTGCTGCTTAAAAAAAAATTATTATATAAATGAACGCGCCCCATGCTATCAGAATAAACAGCTGTGTGAGAACTTCTCGGAGACACTGTCAACACATCTCTGGCTACAGCAGCTACCAATTACGAGCTTTAGGGAGTAGTTACGCGTTATCTTTTATACTTTTCCAAAACTTTTTTTCAGGCCCTGAAACTTGGGGGGCGATGCCTTTCAAATACTGTTTTCCGAATGTAACAACTGACAGGTCTAGGGAAAATTAAAAAAAAAAAAAAATAGAATGGCCACTTCCACGTTAAGTACGTAAAGAGAGGAGAAAAAAAGCAAACGTGTAAGCTATTACCAGTTTAACAATGGAAGCCTGGACGATGATTCTGCAGAGGTTTCTAGAATGACAAGTTTTACCTCAACAACTTTTGTGGATATGAACCGGATAATATTGCAGCGTTAATCTTTTTAATTTGGGGGAAAACAATTATTTTATCTACAACTCTTTCTTTACAGTCTGGTTCTTAAAAAATTCTAACTAAACTCAATCTCTCAATCTATGCGGGAAAATCTACAATACCTAGAAAGTTGAGCTATTCAGATTATGACTGAATTAGACCTCCAGTTTAACATACTTAGTTACTATCATGTTTTAGGTAAATAAATTACTTCAGTTATTAGATTAATTGCCACCATTTTATTGATCTCAAGTATTTATCGGAGGCATCACTTATGTGATGTATTTTTATTTGCCAGCCCTATGCCACAGTTCAAATACCAATGTTTATTTTTGATACTATTCCCCCATCAAAACCAATTTTGTGCTCTAAAACAAAATCTTTATACCCACTGGATTTTCTTAAAATTGGTTTGTCATTACCAATAATCCTATTCTATGTACTTGCTCTCTTTATTAGTAATAAAAAGCATCTTTTGTAAGGCTCTTGCCTTGATATGAAAAAACATTTTAAAAATCACAGTAACTTCTTTGATGGCTTTGTAATACATTTTCAGATCATAAACTAATAAAGCAGATAGACCTGTCTTACCTTTCCTTTGCTAATTTGTAAATGAAAGCACCATTCCGATGCAAACAAAACAAAAAGCTTCTAATGATCAAAATTCAGTATGGACTTCCCCTTGTCCCCCCTGAAAGGATGCCAATCTGAATTCCTCAGAAAAGAACGTTTGTTCAACCTAAGAGACAGCTTAAACTGCAAACTCACCTAGGATTTCATGTGTGTGGTAGGGGCAAGGCATGATGGGCTAGTCATCTGCCATATTTGGGAGGCCAGGTCACAAATTGGTTGATTGCTATTGGATCTGTTCATATATGCAGCAGAAGTAGGGTGACGTTACAACTGCAGCCCTTTCTCAGACCGGAAGTATCAGCAAGTCAATACACTAAAGTATACATGCAGAAAATAAAATACAGCGCATAATGGAGGTTTCTAGTGCTGTGAGTAAAATGCAATGTTACATTAATTCAATCTATGATATCAAACAATGACTGCTTTTGCCATCACATTTATTTCTAAGTTCCATAAAATACAAAATTTGAGGTAATGGTTGAAAAATTCAACTGTGCATGAAACTGTACAGCAAGCTATTATACCCAGGCTTCCCATGATTTAAAATTGATTTTTGATATAAAAGGGTAAACTATTACCTTTCTGATCCATGAAAGACTGTATTGGGAAATCCAAAAGGCACTAATTACATGAAGTGAGACTGTGGGGATATCATGTAATGTATCCGACTTTTGTATATAATTGCCTACATTATAACCAAATTTATTACATTAGTGTTTATATTGAAATTCAATTATTTTATTGGTATAACAGAAGATATCATTAAAGAAATGATGCATGCAGTTATAAAGGAATTTTGGAAAGCATGAATGTAACATGACCACTAATCGACATGATGTAGGTCACACGTCAAAATTATGTAGCAAAGAGCTTAGTCATTGGCTAAAGAAATGTCCATGTGCATAGGTAGTACTTTTAAATGATTTCCTTTCCTAAATCAGAATAAGTTAAAAACAATCACATGCTCATCCATAAATGGGTTACTACTTTGGATATTAGATATGTAATAATAGCCATACAACCTACACCTCAGATATTCTCTGATAAATAGCCAAACGTAAACCTTTACTAATAAGACCTGCCTTGTGGTGTACTGTTAACTTCCTATTTCTAAATTTTTACCGACTATAATTACGTACTTAATCATAAATTCTAAGGACCAAGGCGTTCCCTAAATAAAATCATATCTATCACAACAGAAATTAGGAAAATTTGCCAAAATTTTGCTGTTAGTAAAGACAGGTAATGGTAAAAAAAAATTACTATTTGGTATTTCCTGCCAAAATTTCAACATATAAACATGTGAGTAGGAGTAAAAAAATTACTAGTATGCTTTTTCTTTACTAAACTAAAATTGTATACCTATATAATCATATGTGTGTGTGTGTGTACACATGGCACACCTATATATATTTATCTGGAAAAGGAAAACACTTGAAATAGTTGTAACAAAATGCTTAAATCCTCTCAAAGAGACAATATCTTTGTGTGTCCAAATAGGTTTTATCTTACCGAGCAAGCTGTTGCCTAGATACATGTGTGATTATATGGAAGTCTACAATTTTGATAGAAATTGTTAGTGCTTTCCAATTAACACAGAATTTTAAATAAAGACATGATTACAAAAATAAACAAAGGTCTCTAATTTTTAAAAAACACAAGAGCAGATATAAAGGATTCAGTAGAACAACCAAAAAGGTAACTTGGAAGTTTTCTAAAACAATATGAAAAAGCAACTGATTGATCAAATTGTATATAACAAACACTGAGAAAACAAAGGATAAAACACAAATGTCCCTTTCCCTTTTCCGTTCCAGGGACAATTGATAAAGTTCTTCAGTAGCTATGAAGTTTCCAATAAAAGATGTTCTCGGAAGTCATTTTTCTTCTATTTGTGTTTTCCTTTCAATAATTTTTGAATTACGTCTGCATAGTATCACCTGGTCCAATGTAAATAATTCCTTATCTCTGTTTCTACCACTCTTACAAGATTATGTCTTGAGAGCAATGGGATAAGTTGCAAGATAAAATTAGCACTTCAAGATGAGTGCTTTTTCTTCAAAAGCAAAATCCTAGTTAATATTTCTTCTACTTTATTAAAATCAATGATATCTGCAAGTATTCATTTTTTTGCCATTCAAACTGTTCAAGGTGGAATGTCAAATAGAGCATTCCAGAAGGCTGTGCTTCCAGCCCCCTGCTTCCAGATAGCTAGCTCTCTTCTCTTGTGGCTTCTGCCAGACCACTACACTTGGGGCTGTTTTGTGGAACCCTGGAGCATGGTCCAGGTAGCTGACATTACGACCCTTGCTGGCATTTCAAGAGGTCATTTCCATGACCTACTCTTTCACTGGCACGAGACCTGCAATGAGGGTCTTACTCCCAGAAGCCTTTTGCTGAAATGCAACCAAGTGCAACATCCTCTATTTATTTTAAGAATGATATTAAGTCCACCAAACTGAATGTCTACCGGTATTTTGTTAAATGTTTTCCATTCAAACTCCAACATGAGTAGCTTTTAACAGTAAATCTAAGGAGGCAATTACTAACTATTCACTGTGTCATGGAAAATTATTTTAATAAATATTATAGTCTTTATAGCAATACAGTATGGAAATATGACCTATTTCCTGTCCCCTTAATAAGCACATTGGTTATTTCATAGGAATAATGACCATTTATTTATGTAGTGTGGAACACTTGTTATCATATGCAGTAATGACTGTCTATAGGATGTTTTTTTTTAAAAAAATTATTATTCTTAATAGAAACGTGGAGCAGCACTTCTTGAAATAATGATAGTCTGAGCAGCAGTAGATTTTTAAGAAAAGAGAATGGGATGGTAGAGATACTTTAAGAAAAATATGACGTACCAGGTTTTCTATTTTAAAATCAAATGAATTTCCAAAATGGCAAACAGAGTTACTTTTCTACCTTCTGCCAAAAATATGAAAATAATTAGTCTTGGAAGCATATGCTTAATCTCAGCAATATGCTATTTTGCTTTTTCACACCATAAGACAGATTTCTGTTGACATGGAGCAACCTAGAAAACCCAGGTTTTCTCCTCATCAGCCTTCTTTTTCTCTAAGCCATGGGCAAAACCAACCTTGTCAGCACCTCCCAGCACATGTAAGAGGATCTGGAAATTTGCTTTGTGTTCTCCAGGTTTCACGACAGCTGAGTTCACAGTTTTTAGATTCATCAGAGACAGTGAATATCTCATGGAAGGAGGAAGGGAATTGGCATTTATTGAGTGCATACTATGTATCAGGCACTGTGCTAGGCATTTTATATGCAGTCTGCTTCTATTTTAACAAATAATGTCACCGTTGATCTCTTAATTCTGCTTTTAAAAAAAGTCTTCCCCCATTATTTGTTCTGGAGTGAGCCGCATTTCTCCAGCACCATCCAAGTTACCATCCAATGACAGATGGAGCATTTGGGCACCAGAATGTCCAGGTTGCATCATCATTTCGGAGCAAGTGATACCCCATAAAGTTAATGAACCCAGAAAGGTGTGTAAGAGATATACACACACACATATGTATAAAATATATTTAATATAGAAGAGACATAATCACTATACAATGATTATTCACAAACACATTTGCAAGTTAGTTAGATTCAAAAATAAACATATACTAAATTGTCAACAGGGAAAAATTGTGATGAATCCTTAAACTTGAAATGATCAAATTAGGTGATATATATTTTTCTCATTATTTATTCAAAAAAATGAACTATCTTCCTAAAGTAGGGATTATAAAGAGCCCCAAGTTTTTTCTTTATAACAAAAAGGAGAAGCTAAGGGTCTGAGTTCACAAGAAGAAATTATATGCACAACTCATTTCACAGTCCTGTCCATTTCTTCCCTTTCATATTCCTTAATTTCAGTTACTCGGTGTGATACGCTTTGATCTTAATAGCTATTACATCATAAACACTTGATTTGTTCACTGAGAAAATAATTACATCAAAAGTGCCCTCCAAGTCCGCTTATGCATTTGGAGGTACAGTTTAAGTATTCTGAATCAAGAAGCTCTATTATTGTTACAGAGGAAATGCCAAGAACGGGAAAAATAAAAAAACCCAAAACCTAATAACCTATAGATTTTTTTCTTGCTTCAAGCAGCATTAACTTTTCCCCCCTCCGGTCTCCCAATCGGGGAAAAAAAGTAACCTCTAAAGCTGTTTTAGACAGAAGGTCAGAATTCAAAGGCTCGGTAACTTAATCCACAGCGCGCTGCAATCACATTGCTATTGGAAACACAACCAGAAGCACCATTATTCTAGATGTTTTTATTAAGCAATGTCAATAGGTATACAACCTGGAGGTTTCTCTCTACTGTAAAGATTCATACTTTTAAGAGATCAAGTTGCCTTGGGTCCTTGTATTTTACTTGAGAAAGCTATGGAGTAAGAAAAAAATAGACCCTGCATTTTATACTAGGGAAAACAATAGCTTCAATTTGTTCGAATACGAAAAGAGAGGCCCCTTTTGTGGTCAAAATGTGAGTAAAGGTAAAAGTTTTTTAGTCTTCAGGTTCTCAATAGAATTCTTATTTCAGATGGTTTATTATCTGGAGTATTATGCAGATTATTTTTTTTTAAGTTTGTGGTATGTGTTCTTTCAAAAAAAGGAAGTCTGGAAGCATCCATTGCTTCTTTTAGGGATTCTATTCTAACATCATCAACAATCTGGTTTACCTGAATGGCATAGTAAAACCAAGTTAAGGATCGGGAGTTTTCTGAATTAGCAGATTTTAAATGTGTATGATTTTTTTTTAAAACAACATGCTGGTTGATAGGGAGTTACAGGTTCTTTCTTTCTTTCTTTCTTTCTTTCTTTCTTTCTTTCTTTC
Source organism: Anoura caudifer (assembly GCA_004027475.1). NCBI lineage: Eukaryota > Metazoa > Chordata > Mammalia > Chiroptera > Phyllostomidae > Anoura > Anoura caudifer. The sequence continues at coordinate 101,500 of PVKU01001349.1, forward strand.
CTTCTTTCCTTCTTTCCTTTTTTTTTTTTTTTTTAATCAATATGAGGAAAAACAAATAGTTTACCAAGAGGTCAGAGAGCCTGTGGAGGGGACCTCTGCGGCTCGGTCATCACCGACAAGCCCCGCTGAAAGATTCACAGAGCCCCATTAACTCTGCCTCCTGGGAGAGCTGTTCCCTCTTCTTCTTGTCCTTGCCTGAGAGGACAGTCTTTCTCACCAGCAGAGTGAGTGCAGAGGGTAAGGAGGAGGTGAAGGAGTGACAGGTCGAAAACAAAGTGGGAAGAAAGAAAGAAGTTATTCAAGACAACAATCAGAAAACCAGCTCCAGGGTCCTAGGCCTTTTTAAATGAACATGTGACATTCTAAAGGAAAAAGATAATGTTTTCGGACGTGCAGATGTTCTCTTTTAAGTTTACAGTACCATTACAAGCCTAGCACCTCTTTTGAGAGGCATTGTATTTGACAAACTTGAAAATGAAAAAAAAAAAGACCTAACTCATAATAAATAAACCATGATTAATTGAAGACTGTGTAAAATAAGAACCCACATCTCTAAGCTCTGTATTTACAATTTTTCAAAATTGTGCCTATTACTAACCAATGAATGACCTATATTTGAAACAAAGATATTTTAAATGAGATGTTTCACATTAAGACCTTCATGAATAAGCCTATGATAACCCTGAATTCCTTCTCCTATCTTTTTATATCTTTTCTATACTTTTGGATTTTATCTCTAGCAGTGTTAAAGGCCTTTGCTGTCCTTTTCCTTAAATGTGTAGAATTATTAAACTCTATCTACAGTCAAGGGTGCTACTCACTAGACCTTTAAGACCAATGGGTTCTAATTCTAGCTTCAGCATGGGTTTACTCTGTGTCTGTAGTTATCCTATTAGGTGGACAGTACTCTCAGTTTATACTCTACAAACAGGCTAACTACTCAATGGGTGCAAAAAGGTTACACACCTTCCCAAAACATGGGGATAAAAATGTCCACAGCTATGGTAAAGCTCTCCTGGGTAGTAAAACAGCCACAGAAAACTGAATTTCAAATCAATCTAATTCAGTGATTGTAGAATGAGTGTTCAGACAGCGCATGGAACATTTCCAGGTGCTCAATAAACGTCCTATAAATTAACTAATATACACACACTTGCATAGTTGATGGAATATGGCTCTGGCTTGAGAAAGAAAAATGACTTCCCTAAATTTCCTTTTTTTCTGTTTTCCATTATTTTCTGTACATGACGTTATATTTGCCCCCCCATTGGGAACTTGAAAGTTGGGCTGGCCAGGGAGTTATCATCTGAGGGGAGTTCATTTCATTCTCACATTCAAAACATTAAAATAATTTTATGGAACAAATGGGGTCATTGAAACCGTGCTGGGAATTTGCAGCCCTGACAACAGGGGATAACCAAACCCTAAGGAAATTAAGAAATTAGAAGAGATCCAAAGTCACTGTATTCACATCATGTATGTGCTTGAGTGAGAGAGGAATATGGAATAAAAAGTTAACGCTCAGTAAATAAAAAGAAAAAGAGAGAAAGAAAGAAAGAAAGAAAGAAAGAAAGAAAGAAAGAAAGAAAGAAAGAAAAGTGCTGTCCTGCACTGGGTTTTAGTTAGACCGTCATATTCCTCCTGAGTGCTCCATTATAGCAATTCATATTTCCCTTTTACATTCTTAACCAAAAATTAAAAAGTTAACAAAAAATTGTAAAAGATGCACAATAGAATGAAATTACCTTTCCACAAATCCTGTATCTCTCGACTTTCAGAAATGTCTCATTGTAGATGTAGCTACAATGCTGTCATTTTCAAATTTTGCAGCTTTTAGGCTATTGAAAAATTCAACTAATCAAGCTAGTTTGTTGGTCTGTCAGTGAGTTACTCATTCATATCATTCAGCTAGTGTGTTCCAGGGACTGTGGGCACTACAGGTTACATCGGGAAACAAGACAGAATTCCCACTTACCGGGTGTGCATTCAAGAGTAAATGAATTTAAAAATGGCCTACTGAACAGATGCACTGATTTCTGCTTTCTCTACAAATCCCTCTACAGTGACTGTAAATGGATTGTTTTTAGAAAGCCTAAATCCCAAAGAACAAAGAGGGTAGATGATAAGAAAAACGTAACACATTTGGGAAGTGAAAAAACAGCCAGACCATTAGTAACTGGCTTAGCAGATTTGAGAAAGCTGAATCCAAAGTTGGCAATAAGGAAAGCCAAAAAGTGATCAGATTGATTGATACCAGCAGAGCCCCCACCTCTCAGGAATTGTTGGTATCAGGTACTTCTGGAAAAGGGAGGAAAAAGAAGGCTAAAAAAATATAGAGCATTGGGTACAGATCAGTGTAAGAAGCAGTTAGGTTCCCTTCACCACTCCACATAGTCAAACAAGTAGATTGAAGGAGAAGCCCTAGAATGTGTTGAGGAAGGCGTATCATACTCAAAACACATGGATTCTGTTTGCTGAATGCCGAATGCTGGGACACAATGAATTCTGGGACAACTGCCTCTGCTCCCCTCCACCAGACCTTTTTCCCATTAGATTCCAGGGATACTAGCTGCTAGATCCAGGCTATCCAAGCAGGATCCTCAAAGAGCCTTCATTCAGAACTGTGACCAGCCCAAGCAGAAGGACTCAAGATCCTTACACCTGGGTGTTTCTCAAGGAAAGGACCCTGACTATTCGTCCTACAGTAAAAACCATGGTCTAGAAGTCCTTATATATCAATCAATTTTAAGGTGTTCACTCTTACACTTGAACCAACAGTTGAGAATTATCTGTGTCTGAGGAAGGCCTCTACAAAGAGATGTAGAAACCCAATGAACAAAGAAAAGCAACTTTCAGGAAACAGAGATCAGGCAAAAGCAAGAAAAAGAAAAACTCTCATTAATATCCACAAGGAAATAAGATAGTGCACATATGACACAAGACTGGAAAATAACAGTAATGATTTTTTTAAAAAAGAGGAACATCCAACAACAAAGAGTGCCCTTAGAAATGAAAAGTAGGATAACAGATATATATAACTTGGTAAGGTTTGGAAAATAAAACTGAGGAAGTTTCCCAGAGAATAGGGCAAAAGAGATGGAAAATAGAAGAGAATTATGATAAGATAACAAAAGCTATAAGAAAATATGAATGTCTAACGTGAGAGAAGTGGAATTTTGGAAGGGAAAGAGCAGAGAAAATCAAGAGTAAAAATTAAGTAAATAATTCTAAAAATATTCTCTAGGATATGAGTTTTCAGATTGAAAGAACTCAATGAGTACCCAATAAAATGGATTTTAGAAAAGACCCACACCAACAAACACTGTTGAGAAATTTCTGAAGTCTTAGAAAAAGGGTAGCTCCTACAAGTTTCAAGAGAGAGAGAGAAAAATAAAAACAGATCAGACCCAAAGCCTGGCTCATGACTTCAGACTTCTTAATTGGAACATTCAAGGTAGTAGAGCAAGAGCTTCAAATTCCTTAAGGAAAACTAATTCTCAACCTAGAAATTTGTATACTAACAAACTTAGTAACAAGTAGGAAAATTAAGAATATTTGCAGACATGTTAGGTCTCAAAAAAATGTGCTTTCCCAAGTATCCTTTCTCAGGAAACTGAGGATGTGTCCCATCAAGATTTGGGAGCAAACCTCCTTTATGAAATACGTAAACTGAATCTAATCCCTGGTGTTGGTGGTAAAGGGAATGTCTAGACTGATAGCTATGCACCAGGCATGGCATTGCAGATTGAAGACAGGCAGAAGGCATCAGGACATTTTTCCAGATGAAAAAATTGATAGAATAGTGGATATATCTGCACATTTGGAAAGGAGGCTTAAACAAGCAGGGGGAAACATGAAACTGAATTGTTAAAAGGAGCTATTGATAGAGCGACTGCTGTATCAATGGGATAATTCTTATAGAATCATTTGACTTTTAACACCATGTACATATAATTCCGATTAGACCAAAAACAAAAAATAGAGATTTCCTTGCTCTTGTGTATGTGTGTGCACCAATTATTGCTAAGTAGTACAAAAATTTTGGGTAAAATTTGGTAGCGAGGGACATGGGGGAGGTGGTGGGTGCCATGCTAGCTTGTCAAGGAAAACCTCTTTGAGAAAGTGTCATCTGAGTTGAGACATAAATGATGAAAAGGTGAGAAACTTGTAAAAAAAAATTGAAGGCAGTTTACATGAAAGAAACTGCAAATTCAAAGGCATCAAGTTTGGTGAGTAAGGTAGAGAAGAAGGCAAGAATGGGATCTGGGCTGGGTGTGGAGTGGGGCCATCATGTGCTAGGCGAAGTGTCAGTATTTTGTTCTAGGTATAAAAGGAACTTACTAGAGGTGTTTATTGCTTGCTTATTTTTATTTTGTTTTCGATCATAGAAGTGACACAATCTGATTGACAGATAAGAAAGACAGCTCTGGCTGCTGTGTGTGGGGCATATAACAGGAGAGAAAGAACAGGGGTAGGGAGGCAAAGTTGGGGGCTATCATAGTGGTCCAGGTGAGAAGTGAGAACAATTTAGACTCATGTAATTTGGGGAGATGATGAGATGCTGTCCGATTTAAGGCCTATTTTGGAATTGGAACCAATAGGACTTGTAGATTGGATGTGGGTTTGAAGCAAAGAAAGAAATTAAGGATGACTCCAGTCTCTCTGCATAAACAATAAACACTACTGATTTGCCTTTCATCTCCCATCATTTCTCCTTTCTGCTTTCTTGCTCATACAATAACATGATATAAACACAAAGAGCCGGAATAATTAGAATCTAAATAGTTGAAAGTTAACTGAAAGACATAAAAGTGCAAGGAAACCTGATGAACTAAGTAGATAGAGGCCATTTGTGAAAATAAGGAGGCCACAAAGGGGTCATTTGAACCTGGCAGCCCTGGTAAGGACCAAAGACTTGAAGATTAGGGACCTGTACAATGCTGGACAGGACCACACAGACCAGCTACACTGTGTTGGCCACCAGGCAAGGGTCACAGTGCTCAAGCAGGAGAAAGACATCTACATGTGGGCCAAAGACAGCACTCAGCATAGCACAGGTACCAGGGATGCGAGAGCCATGCCTTGCAAAGCAGGATGGTACATGAATATGCCCCGGGCACTGAGCATACCCTAACGAGCCGGGTGAGTAAGGCAGGGTAGCAGAGCATCTAAAACTATCAAGGCTTACTTTCTAAAGGACAACCTCTTTACCTAAGAGATTCCGTTGCTTTGAAATAGTCATGTTTAAAGATATTTATTATTGTTAATTGTTTTGCTACTGTGTGCTTTGGAAACAGGATGAAACTGGATTTGGAAAATGAAATTACCTTTGATTTCATGTGAGTTACGCATAAACTGTGATAGCACTGTCCTGAGGGACAACATCTTAACCCCAAACCCAATCTAAAGGCAACACGGTACCCACACTGCCAGACTGCCTTTATAAAATATAAATTGCATCATCTCTCTCATTTGAAAGTCCTTCATAGATTTGAGTGAAGTTCAAACTTGTTAGCTGAACACAAGCATCCTCCTTCAGCCTGAAGTCCTAACCGGTTGCATATTCCTCCTTCCTTCTAGTCAGTCTGAGGCACAAATAGTTCCTAATCCTGACCTAGGGTCCATGCCTTTGTGCTGTTTCCTGTGCTTGCAATTCCCAGCGGCTCGATGGCTAGCAGAGTTCGGCTCGGCACTACCTGGGCCTCGCTTCTTTCACAATTTTACCCCTCCGTCTTTAGAGTGACAAGCCAGCTTTCTCATAAACATTTCAAATGCAATCTTTACTAAAGTAAACTCATACTCTGAGCCCCAAACCCGCTCCTCAATTTCTCTATTGCATTTGGGGCACAACCCATAACTCCAGCTGGGAATCTAAAGGTTTTCTGTTCCACATCCAAATCCAATGCCAAGTCTAGCTGATGCCACCTTTTCACATCCCTGCACTCAGCCTCCTCGTGTCTTGCCCTATTTCCACCACTTAGCTCGGGCAGCCCATTGGCCCCACTGCCTCCAGCCTGCTCTCCGGTTTGTGCTGCAGCAAGCGCGGGCTTCGTGCACTGTGATTCTAAAGGTAACACTGCAGGTCTTCAGATCATTTAGTGGCTAACACTTCATTATCAAAAATTAAAGACTGAAGCCCTGAAACAGCCTGCAAGGCTCTCTGTAGATGCTGTCCACCTTGCTGGCTTGGCCCCTGGGACCATCTGTTTGCTCTGTATGCTGTAGCTTTAAATTGCCTGTGGTTCCCCTGGACATAAGAGCTTTTTCTCACGATGTCTGTATTCACGTATTAGACTTGAAGTGTTGTTGACATTTTCAGGTAGATACCACACTGAAAGAAAACAAGTTAGTACCGTGGTGCATCTTGAGATAAATGTCATTGGGAACAAACACAGAAGGAAAGAGTCTTTGCGAACACAGTCTCTGCATTAACCACCAAGCCCCTTCAGCCAGGTCTACAAGCAGGCGGGAGTGTTTGCCTTGCCAATGTGAGATAAAACTTCCCTCAACCTCTTGTGGTATTCTACACTGGCTTGGAAGTGGAGCACAGGAGGTGATCAGGACACTGGGAGGAAGAGGATGGAGGGGAATAAACAGGGGGTCGGTGGGGGCCCGGGGCAAGGCTCACACAAACAATGACTTCAGAGCAACTCGACTGGCAAAGTTCAGGGTTTTTGAAAGATAGCAAGAAACTAGAACTCATTTTAATCAGGGCTAAGGTTAAATTTGTGTTACTGCCATAAAATGATCATCTTTTGTTAAATTTTTCCTTCTGCTATTGTCTCCAAAGCCAGGGTTCTACAGTTGTACCGGTCATGCAGACGTGCTAGTGCCTCGGTTCTAAAATTGCTTTGAGGGTTTCCTTCCTTCCTAGGCCTCTGAGAGGAATGTAAGGATATTCCCACATACTCTCCCTCACACATGCACCCACACACAGCCCCCCATCACACATGCTCTGGTGTGCAGACACCATTTATAATTGTCTCGCTCCATGTGTCATTTGGGAATTTATTGGTATTTTAGTTAACAGGTTGATTCTAGGCTCTTATAATATAAAAAGCACTTTGTATACACAACACGGGCACGGATCCAGCGTAATGTCTTTAAAGCCTGGGGCACTTTAAAATTTGTTTTACATCAAGCTAATCATGTTATGAATCTACATTTTCATTATACATCACAACCATCCTTATTTTTACTAATGACATACAAGATGAGAAGAAACAGGACGCATATATTAAGGCTACCGTCTGATCTTCCATTTGTTAGAGTAAAACTAGACAGTTTAGTAGAGCCGCAGATGAATTACATAATATTTATGAAGGGCTTTTATAACAAAAATGAAGAAATCAAAACCAGATGAAAGTAGACAAAAGCTTTATTTTCATAATTTAAATTATGTTATACTGAATTGAAGTAGTACTTAAACAGTGGTAAGAAATTATTATGTAGAATATTGAATTACTTTGCATCACAAGTTGCTAAAATATACACAAATTTGCGACTAACATATATTTCAAGGTTCCCTACCTTAACAGATGTAAATTAAATTTAAAAGATCAAATATACCAACTGTGTCCCAGTGGCTAAAGGTATACTGGAGGTAAAGTATCCATATTTTAAGTATATTAAATTTAATTTTATATTCACTTCACATGTAATTCAGCACACAATATTATCTAATACTATAAGGATTTCCAGTTCTTTAAAGTTGCAATTTATCTCCTTAAAAAGCATGCATTAATAGGAAACAGATAAGCAATGTTTATATTCTGAAGGACATGACGTTTTCTCCTTTACTAGTAAAGGATATACATGTGTATATACTTGCTTCTTAAGTCACTGCTTATAATAGAGCAGAATTAGTGATAAAATAAGGAATCTATGTAGCAGGGGATCAAATTAGATAAATCGAGACAAAAATGTGCTCTGATTACTCATGTAGTCAGATTATGTATCTCTAAGGTCACATTAGTTAGAATTCTATGATTTGGTGGCCTTCACTTTCTAGATTCAGCAATTCCCTGCTTCAATCTGTGTGTTACATTATAGTACAGAGGAAACTTACATCTTACGGAAGGCATGTAAATTTCTAGGCTCTCAAGCAGATTCTAGAGTAAAGGCATAATTTTGATTCTTAGTATTATAACAGTAGAAAGTTCACATCAGTCCACATTTTGGAATAATGACATCACTAGTGGATGTGGCATGTCAGACCAGTAAGAATAGGATATTGTGATTTTAAAAAATTCTAATGCTTTATATAATGTTATTAACCAATTACCTTAACCTTAAAAATCTAATGCTACAATTTGGGGGTAGGCTGCACTTTTGCTTAAGTAAATTTTCTTCCACAGGGTAGTTATGTTAATATATGATATTCTTAGTTACACTGTTTTCCAGGAGCACCTTTTTTATTCATAACCAATTTTTAAAATATTACCTTAAGAAAATACGAACTAAAATGGCAGATCATTTAATTCCTAGCTTAACCAAAATTATAAAATCTGCCAGTTGCAAATGTTGGTGAAATTGGAGCAACAGGAATTCTCACCCAATGCAACCAGAAGTATGAAAACATATACTAAATTTGTTAAAGGTAAAGATACCTTCACATCCACTTACGGCCAAGATGGAGGCGTAGGTGGATACACTGTGCCTCCTCTCACAAGCAAGATTAAGGACAACAAAAATATGGAACCAAAAAAAAACCCCAACCAGAATGGATAGAGGATTGAATTGTACGGAAGCCCGACAACAATTAACCCAAACAGGTAAGAGGGGAGGAGTCAGCAGCCAGCAGAGAGGGGTCGCATGGGGAAGAAGCAGTACCTGTTGGTCCTGGGTGCACAAGCAGCGGTTACCGAGTGCAGGAAGGCAACGAGCAGACCAAGCGAGGCACACAAGGCAGCTGACTGTGGTCACACATTTGCATGCCGATAAACCGGGCAAAAACAGGCAGCGGGACGGACTGTGCAGCGCAGGGCCCCAGCGCCGGGAAATAGAGCCTAAAGGGCACCAATTGAGAACAATTGTGGAGGTTGGGGTGCCGGGAGAGAATCCCAGCCTCGCAGGAGAGTTCATTGGAGAGACCCACGGGGTCCTAGAATGTACACAAGCCTGCCCACATGGAAATTAGCTTCAGAAGGGCTCAGTTTGCTTGGGGAAAGCAGTGGAAGGGACTGGAATCTGAGAGAGCACAGAGCGAGTGCCATTGTTCCCTCTCTGACCCCGCCTCCACATACAGTGTCACAACCCAGCAACTGGGCTGCCCCGCCCTTGAACGCCTAAGGCTCCGCCCCTCATACGAAACAGCTGCGACCAGACAAAAACAAAAACAAAAAAACAAAACCAAAACCAAGGATGGCTCAAAAGGGAGAATAGACCAGGGCCCCGGAGCTAATGTATCTGAGCAACCAGGTGGTGGCCAACCTATCAGATGCAGAGCTCATAGCACTGGTAGCTAACCTATCAGAAGCACAGTTCAAAGCTCTGGTGATTAGGAAGCTCAAAGAATTGGTTGATTTTGGTCACAAATTAGAGGAACAAATGGAGGCTACAATAAGTGAAATGAAGAAAAATGCACAGGGAACCAATAGTGATGGGAGGAAAACTGGGACTCAAATCAGTGGAGTGGACCAGAAGGAAGAAAGAAACAAACAAACAGAAAAGAAGGAAGAAACAAGAATTCAAAAAAATGAGGAGAGGCTTAGGAACCTCCAGGACATCTTGAAATGTCGCAACATCCTAATTATACGGGTACCAGAAGGGGAAGAGGAAGAGCAACAAGTGGAAAACTTATTTGAACAAATAATAAAGGAGAACTTCCCCAATTTGGCAAAGGAAATAGACTTCCAGGAAATCCAGGAAGCTCAGAGAGTCCCAAAGAAGGTGGACCCAAGGAGGAACACACCAAGGCACATCATCATTACATTAGTCAAGATTAAAATGAAGGAGAGAATTCTAGAAGCAGCAAAGGATAAGGGCACAGTCACCTACAAAGGAGTTCCCATCAGACTGTCAGCTGATTTCTCAAAAGAGACCTTCCAGGCAAAAAAGGGCTAGAAAGAAGTATTCCAAGTCATGAAAGTCAAGGACCTACATCCAAGATTGCTCTATCCAGCAAAGCTGTCATTTAGAATGGAAGGGAAGATAAAGAGCTTCTCAGATAAGGTCAAGTTAAAGGAGTTCATCATCACCAAGCCCTTATTATATGAAATGTTAAAGGGACTTACCTAAGAAAAAGAAGAAAAATAGGACAGTAAAAAGACAGCAAACTCACAGATATTAACAACCACACCTAAAACAAAAGGAACACAGAAATGGAGATCACATGGAGGGTTATCAACAGGGGAGTGGGAGGAGGAGAGAGGGGGAAAAGGTACAGAGAATAAGTAGCAAAGATGGTGGGTAGAAAATAGACAGGAGGAGGGCAAGAATAGTGTGGGAAGTGTAGAAGCTAAAGAACTATGACACATGGGCATGAACTAAGGGTGGGTGCAGGGTGTGCAGGGTGGACGGGAGTGATGGGGGAGAAATGGGACAACTGTAATAGCATAATCAATAAAATATAATAAAAAAAGATACCTTCGCATCCAGAAATTTCATTTCTGGGCATATTTCCTAGAGAAACTCCTATACATGAGCATGAATAAAAATACACACAAAAAAAAATCCAACACAACATTGTTTTAATAAATATTTTTAAATTTTTTAAAAAAGAAGAAATAACTTAAATTTTTACCACCAGGAGAATTGATTTTAATATTGTGATATATTCTCTACTCTATGGCAGTAAAACAAATGAAGCAGAGCTACACAGAGTAAATATATATGTATATATGTGTGTGTGTGTGTATATATACCTGAAGCAATAAAGCAAGTTTAAGAATGATAAAAGATTATAGGCTATTTTTATTTAAGTTTTAAAGCATGCAATAATATGAAATGCATATATACACAGATTTGCCTTGAAAATACAAAGACAGGAGTGGGAATAATGAATATCAAATTCAGAATAGTTGTCGCCTTTGGGAAGAAAGGAAGGAGAGTGAAAATGAAGAATATGAACAATGAGATTTAACTGCTTCTTTAATGCATTATTTCTTTAAAAACAAAGGAAAAAACAATGGAACAATATGAGACAAAAATGTGCATATTTGCAATCTAGGTGGATGTGTACAGGAATTATATTATTATTTTTAATTTTCAGTGTATATAAAATATTTCAGGTTTTAATGAGTGAAACAATGAACTTCACCCCAATAAATAGTACTAGACTATGTTACTATACTTATATCACTTTAAAAAATGCTACACTTCCGAGATAGCAACTACAATTTTACGTGTTTTTCACATTCATAATCTCCTCCAGATCTTTGAGTGCATCCAATTTCCCAGTCTTACTAAGAAACAAGCTCAGACCTCTGAGGATACCACATCTGATAACATAATTGGTTGTTTTCAAATTGCTGACTTCATCAGCCTGCTTATATTTTAAATTAGTGTGTCTGTTCTCACTGAAACATTTTTAGGACATGTATTTAAAGAGCTTAACCTCCCCTATAGATTTCTTCTTCTCTAAGCATTGTAAGATCCAGAGGAGGCCTGACTTAACCTCCTCCGGATCCCACACTGGGACTTCTCAAGCAGAGCCCACCTCTGGTGGCCTTCTGTGATTAACTGAGGCCAGGTTGGGGCTCCTCCCTGGGACTCCCTTTGTTCCCACAAATATCTGGATCAGGGAATACATCACGTGGTTTTTTCCACCAATCCTCCATCTCCTCTCTGGGATATAAGCTTCCTGAAAGCAGCTCTCAAGGTCTTAGCGCTGTCATATATTTGCTTGCTGTGTTTGCTGAGTGAATAAATGAACGAAAGAAGCTGTAACACCACCAGCATCGATCTTTTCCCACTTGTGTTATTCTGTAGACAGTGCCTGTGTATCTCAGAAGGGCGATGGCAAAATTGGAATGAAGGTAGATCCCCATAGATTGAAAATACTAAAATATGATCCAAAGGTTTTTCTAACTTAGTAATGAGGAATGAAGCAAATGGCCTTCTAGGTCTAACGTTAGCACTTAATTTCTTATATATAAGTAAATTAAGAATTATTATTTTAATTACAATGAGTGACTAGAAACCATTTGAGAGCAGCCAGGCAGCAGGCAACCAATAAAGGTGATGAGTCCAGGCCTCAATAGGACAGAGCAGCCTCTGTCCTTCTGGACAGGACAGGAAAGGGTAAGGGCCCACCTCATGCTAGCCATTGTGGAAACAGGAATTGGGAGAAAAGTGGGTACAGATGGAGAAAAAAGTTAAGAAAGAGCAGAAAAAATATTTTACCTGTTACAAGAGCTACTAATCAAATAGTAAAAGCTGGAGTTTACATATGCTTTATTGTGTTTATAAAGCACTTTCCCACTATGTAATCTCATGGAAAGCAGTCCACAAGAATACTAGGGTTCTAGAAAGATCAGGTGAGGAAACTGAGACTCGGAGATGCTAAGGTCAAGAGATAGTTAGAAATGATACCTAAACCATATGTATATAATATATGTATTTTATTTTTAATCCTGTGTCTTTTCAAAATGTGGCACTGTAATTTTTCCTCAGTCAATCTCCCTCTCATTAAAAAAGTGCTTCTAAGTGAATATAGTTATACTGGAATTTAGAAAATTTTGAAATTCTGCTATAATTGGATAATATCTCTCTGACACTTCGCTGTGCATTTCACTTTTGATTGCATAAATATTCATAGAGAAACACCTAAGAGGAGTATTCAAAGCACTAAGTGGTGTGGTTCTTATTAACACTAATAGAGATCAAGTGGATAAAATCCCATTTCATGCTTTGAAGATCTCTCTCTGACATCTCACCATTTAGGGAGCTGTAAAATACCTCCCTGCTTGTTTTGGGTTTGTAGTAAAAAAAAAAATGTTTAACTGTAAAACTCTCAAAACACTTACAAAGATGCTTCTGTTTTTCAGTCATGCTAATTCCCTCCATTAATTCAAATTATTCACACTATTTTAGTTTCTTCAGTTTTACTGTCTTCTAAATCTTTGAGCCTCACAACTCTAGGATCTTCTGTGTCACTAAAATCAGCACTGTCTCCAAGACCAGGGTCAACCCCTAAGATGTGGTTGGCAAATTGCAATGCCTCTAGGAGCCAGTGCTGGTGAGAGGAAAATCGGGGTGGGGCCTGCAGCCTGGTGTACGTTCTCACGACCGGCCATTTGTTGTCCCACTCAAGTAGGTTGTCATTCAGGACTATGGATTCACTGTCACTGAAACTCCTGAGTTAAGAGAAGCCAGAAATCTATATTTCTCCATAAGAAAGTTTCCAATATCTCAATGTTTCAATTAAAAGTAATTTTTAAAACAGTGAATGGATTGCCCTGGCCAGGTGGCTCAGTTGGTTGGAGTGTTGCCCTGGGCACCAAAAGTTTGAGGGTTTGACCCCTGGTTGGGGTGCTGAATGATTGGAAACAGATTGTTGTTTCTCTTGCATATCAATGTTTCTCTTTCTCTAAAAAAATCAATAAAAACATATCTTTGGGTGAGGTTTAAAAAAAAGTGTATGGACCAACATCGTCTAGGGCAGACAGCATTTGTGGGTCATGAGTGTACAATCACCAATTGCTCCCTCTATTTTAACATGCGGAATGGTTGGCTCAAAGTCACTATGCTTCATACCATTGGTTCAGATTTCAGTAGGGAACATTGTTTTCCTCCATTGGTTACTATCCAATTCCTGGGCAAAGAGGATGATACAAACATAATGAGAATGTTAGGGAGCTGCAGGATGAATATGGAGCAAGAAATTGCTTGCTCATACTGACACAAGTGTATGTCAATGAAAGCCAAGAATAAGAATTTTTTTTAAAAAAAGATATAACCATCTTCCATTTTATGAAAATCTAACATATAGATTCAAAAAGTAACTATAAACAAAAATTTTGATTCTGAATCAGATTACTTAGTATCATCTTACCGACTAGTGGTTTTGTGAAATGGTTCTTGACAAGGAATTTATTGAGCAGATTGAGAGTTGGTTCAATTCATGTCAATAAACATCGTTTGGTCCTTCAGGTGGGCCACTTGTGCCATGTGCTGAGAATATAGACCAATAAGATATGTTCCCTGCCCTCACAGAGTTCATGATCTAATAGGCAGGCAGCTGTACAATGTAATGGATTCGTTTGCAGGTTACTAGGGAGGTATAGGAGAAGGTTTGGGGGCGTAGTGGAAGAGGAGTGTGAATCAGTGATGGTTTACTGCAGGTGATGATAGAACTGAATATTGAAGAATGAATAAAAGTCAGGTAAACTGAGAATGACAAATGAGAGCATTAATTTGAATGGATGTAAAATGGAAACAGCATGGTGTCTTTATTGATGTGTAAGCAAAGAGCCATTGACAACATTTAATAAAAGGAGTAACTTTGCCGTCATTTTCAGATAGATCACCCTGGTGGGCTGTGTGAAGGATAGAATTAAGGGAGGCAAATAAGGGGTAGAAACATCACTTGAGACACCATAGCTATGATCCAGTTGAGGGATAAAGACCTAGTCTAGAAAAAATAAAAAGAAATAAAGGTCTTTGAGAGAAATGGAGGAGATCTGAAAAATACTGGGAAGGTGAATTTTTGGACTTAAATGATTTATATGATAGTAGAACTGATGCCAGTGACTGGTCAGTTTCTTCCTTTGGTTTGTAGTGTAGATAGTGGCAGCATCCAAAGAGATCAAGAATAACAAAGAACAAGTTTCGGGGAAGATGACACACTCAGTTCGGATGCTGTAAGTATGAAGTGCCTATGGGAGAGTCTGGTGGAGACTTTCAGTCGTCTAAATCTTGGGGGAAAGATGTGCTCTGGAAACATACTTTTGAGAATTCGCAGCAACCATGAGATCAGTTGAAAACATTTAGGGCAAAGGAGTCATGAGAAGAAAAGGGGCTGAACACAGGAGCCTATGGCGACATAACACAGGCAAGGAATCATCGGAAAAGTGGATGGACTGACAGAGCATGTGATGAGGCTTCAGAAAGGGAAGCAGTGATAGCGCAGCTAGCATTTGCCAGCAACTCCGAAAACCCTGAACACGCTGTCTAAATCCCTGAAGTTAATTTTCATTATAGCGTGTTCCTGTTTCAGTCAAGAAATCTCAACTACCCCAAAAGGTTAAGTATCTCATTCAAGGTCACACTGGTATTAAGACACGTGTATCTCAAACCAAGTTCTGCCATATTTCAAACCCTGAACAATTTCTACTTTATCAGGGTACGAGTGATACAGCAAAACCCATGGAGTATGTCAAGGACTGAGAATGTTTATGGAATTGCCATACGAAGGTGACTGGTAATCACAGCTAGAAACATTTAACTGTAATGACTGGCAAATCAAGAATGGAGTTAACAACTGCATAAAACTCTTGTAAAGAAGCTTGGCTATAATGATAGGAAAAAGACAGCAAAGAGGGGTGTAGGTTAGATAGCAAGGGTGACTCGCTGTAGTTATTCGTTGTCATTAAGAATTTTGTCAGGGGCTCCCTGTCATGAAGGCTGATGTATATATAGGTAAGCACGCAGACAGAAAGATGGGCCAAGGAGCTCTCTGGATGGATGATCTGGTGGTCATTTCCCACTAGCTTCAAAATCTCAGCCATTTAGGAGTAGAAACTAGAAAGAATGATGATACTATTCAATCTTTTAACTCATGCCTCTTTGAACAAACAAACAAAAACCCAGAACTCTATGATGCTGAAGCTCTATCACGAATGCTTGGGAAGAGGAAGTGAGCAGGTCCTCTTTGGCAGAGTAGCTCAGATCAGAGGGAGTATATTTTCATCAGCACGAGAATGGTGCTCAACATCAGCTTGGAATGGAATTGAATTATATAAGTCAAGTCTGATGCAGACTGGACCTGGTTATCAAACATCATGCTGGCAACTTCACAGCATCCAGCCAGTTCCAGGCAATTTGGGAAGCCAGCCAGGCGCTACACACAAGTCCCTCTGTAGACCAGAAAATTTAGCACATTCCTCTTTGGGGCTGCTCTCACCCTCCACACCAGGATGCCTGCCAATCTGCTGCATCGCAGGACTTTGCCAAGACAATCAAGCAACAACAACAACCACCAACAAACAAAATATAAAACACAAGAAAAAGAAAAGAAAAGAAAAGAGAAGAAAAGGGGTAGAAAGGAAAAACAACAAAGTTTCTCTTGACTCTCTGGCCTTTTTATTTGTAGGGAGAAAAAAGCCATATGGCCATGAAACTTGCATGATCTTTTTATTCTTTATATTCTAACAGGATTTGCCATTCAGTACACAGGACTAATTGTTTATCTTTTTCTTTAGTATTTGAACATTTTATAAACATTTAAAAAATATAGCAAATGAAATGTATTTGTATAGTTAAAGCTCTGCTTTAACACAGGATATGTGTTCACTATTAATTATTAATGACAATAATTTAAAAAAAAAACAGCTCCACATTATGCAGGTTAAATGAGACCTGAAATGCATTGGAAATCCCCTTTAATGAGATGTATTAAACAGCCCGCATATAACCACAAGTATTTGGCTAGATTTTCAGAACATGAATTAGCAAAGCAGATACTGTACTACTTAAGCAGCTCTTATCAGAGAGGGTTGATCTAGAACTTTCACGTTCTCTTATTGGGCTTATATTTCCCACCTTTATTAAAGTATAATTGACAATTTTTTTATATTTAAGGTGTATGACTTGATGTTTTGAAACACCTATGCATTGTGAAATAATTGCCACAATTAAGCTAATTAAAACATTTATCATCTCACATAGTTACCAATTTCTCTCTTTTCTTTGTGTGGTGACAACACCTAAGACCTAGCTTCTTAGGAAATTCAAGTACAGTATTTGTTAGCTACAGTCACATTGCTGTACCTTAGGTCTTCAGAAATTAATCTTGAATAATTAGAACATTGAATTTACAACTGAATTATAAATTTTAGAATCATTTATTTTATTTCTAAGTGAAATAGGGATTTTGAAAGGGGTTGAATTGAATCTGTAGGTCACTTTGAGTAGTATAGACATTTTAACAATATTAATTCTTCCAGTCTATGACATGAGCTGTCTTCCTGTTTATCTTCATTTCCTTCATCAATGCTTTACAATTTTCAGTGTACAGATCTTTCACTTCTTTGATTAAGTTTATTCCTAACTAGTTTATTGTTTTTGTTGTTATTGTGAATGCATTGTCTTTTTAATTTCCTTTTTGGATAGTTCATCATTTGTGTATAGAAATGCAACTGATTTTTGTATGTTGATATTGTATCCTCAACTTTATGCAATTTGTTTAGTAGTTCTAACAGTTTTTCTCTGGAATCCCCACTGCCCTACACCTCTCAGGGTCTCTTTCTTTTATCCTTTGGCTGAAAAAATAGTTTCTCTCGAAACTGCCTCTGCAGCTTTTTGACTGGGCCCTGCCCATCAGCTAACACAGAGAGATTAAAGTGAGAAAGAAAAAATAATCAGGCACGGCAAAAGCTTTTCCGTTTTATTTGTCTTTTCAAAGGACACACTTTTCAGACCACATGGGTCCGTATTCCGGTTCCTCTGGACAGAAAGACAGGGTTCCTCTGAGTTTCAGTGATCCATACCTCTTATTCCCACAGCCCCCCAGCTGGGGTTGCCATGGAGAGAAAGAGGGATCAAGAAAGAAAAGGGAAAAAAATCCTAAGGATTTTACCTCTGCGTTCTTTGGCTGGTCAGAAAGTTGGCATTTACCTTTATTTTTGCTTCACATATCTTTGAGCTACAGAATCATGACTGGAAGGTCCCTCTCATGTTAAAGCCATGAGAGGAAAGAGAGAGAGAAAAAAAAATAAGATTCATGGCTATATAATTCGCTCCTTAACTTTTGACCTTCCTTTCCAATCTTCCTGCTTTTATTTAGTTTTCAGAGTTCTAAATGGCTGCTCTTTGTATTTTGTGCAGAGTTTCCCCTGTAATCAGTGGGAGAGATAGGCTGGAGTGGGCTTATACCATCTTGGTTATCTTTGGAAGTACTGATGCCTTTAAAAATACAGACCATTATTTATTTTTCCTACCTGCTTTATGGTTTTTGGTCTTTTCAGGGTTTTAGTTTCTTCTTGAGTCAATATTTTTAGTCCATATTTTGCTAGAAAATTATTCATTTCTTTTGAATTTTCAAAGGTATTGCTACTGATTTTTTAAAAAATATTTTCTTAAGTCTATCTCTTCCATATATATTTTCTCATTGTTACTGTGGCATATCTTTGTTTGGATTCTCTTTTAAAATAATCAAGCATAGCAAAAGTTTTTCTATTTTATTTGTCTTTTCAAAGGGCACAATTCGATTTTATTGTTTTTACTTTTTTAACTGCAGTCCTTACTAATTGCTTTCATCCTAGTATTTTTTGTCTAGTTTGTTAGTTTCTCACTGCGGCAACTAAATAATTGCTTTCATAAGCTTTTCAGAATGCGATTGCATAGAACTGTAAAATTTCCTCTGAAACGTATCAACCTATGCACAGCAGCACAGTGCACAGGCTTTGCTATGCAGGTGTTCTTACAGTTTGGTGCTAAAGAGCACAGATTATGTGGTTGCAGCTACTGTCCCTTCTTGTATCCCCTTGGGCAGGTTACTTAACCTCTTTCAGCCTCAGTGTCTTCATATGTCAAGTGGGAATGGTCGTATACATAACTCCTAAGAGTATTCGAAAGGTTGAGGTCTTCCAGGTAAAAGGGCTTAACCGTGCTTGGCATCGAGTGAACATTTAATAATTATTTGTTGTTTTTCTACTACTACTTTCTGAATACTTTTTTCTTTCAAGTTCATTTCCTCTTTGAGGTACTAGTTATTGAAAAGTGGATTTCTTAATTTCTAATTGTTAAGAGTTTTTTGGTCTTTTAATTATTTATGTCTAGTTTTATTAGCTAAGGATCAGATATTGCAATAGGTTGGATATTGCAAATCCTAATTATTTTGCTCTGTTAAAGTTTTTTATGGCTAAATATATGATAATATTTTGTAAGTATTCCATGAAAATAAGAAAAGTAAAAAGATTTATATAAATGTATATGTCCTACTAAGTTATGCTTATAGATTATATAATTCACATGATCTATTTATTTGCTTATTTTTAATTAATAGAATAATTAAAATTCTTAAATTGTCAAATTCTTAAAGGAAGCTTATTAAAGTCTCCCATTGTTAACTGGGCTTAACAAACATATGTCTAGATTTTCTTTCTTATATACTTGAATGTTATGTCATATGAACTCATAGCTTTATTAGATCTTTGAGGTATGGCAAAATTTCTAAAAATTCACCTTATAATATCCATCTATTTTTGTCCTAGGTCATGAGATTCTTTTCCCACTTGATCTTTCAAATTACTGATTAGGTACCTAGATGTGGCTATTTTCTTTTTCAGTTTACTGAAATTTTTAGAAAAATGATAGTGACTTTTATTTCCAGAAAGATTTTCTAAGCTCCCAATGCAACTCTGTCATTCTTTTGGCCTTTAAAAAAAATGCAGTTCTATTTTCCATTGGAATCTGTTACAGATTTCAATTTGCATCTGCCCTCAGTTTACTGAGTCCCACTTAAATTACTGGGGTTTCTGTCTGCTATGCTTTTTGTTTTCCCTCAGCGTTCACACATGCTAACCTATTAAATTCTCTCAGGTAGAGGCAAGTAAGGGAATAATGAAGGTCAGTGACATTTATGTTCTTGAGGGCTGTCCAATCATAGCCCCCATCAAGCACTGGAAGGTAGTCTTTGCTCTCAGGTGGGCCTTGTACAAGTAATGGTCTTTCCCCACCTTGGGATCTGTGGGTTATTCTGCCCAGCAATGCAGGTCTCCTCCAGGTTCTGCAGATTTGGTAAGATAGCCATCTGAGAACCACATGCAGCAAACAGGCTAGTTACTACCTCTTGGGTTCACTTAGAGACCTACAATTGTGATCTATTGGGTTGGTCAACAAGTTCATTCAGTTTTTCTGTAAAATAAAATACACATTTTTCATTTTCATCAATACCTTCATTGATTTGGATATTTTGAGTATGTTGGCTATCTCCTACTATTGGCTTCTAGTGGGTAGAGGCCAGGGGCACTGCCAAATATCTTCCACTGCATAAGACAGCCCCACAGCAAATAATTATTTGGCTGAAGTGTCAATAGTACCAAGAATCTTTGCAAACCACTTCTGACACATTCAATCAGTCACAGCACCTTCTCCACACACTGCACAAATCTTTTTTTGCACTTCAGTTGCGTCTTTAACTCTCTGGAACTAATAAAGCATTATACACTGAAAATGTCTCATATTTTCTTCCATCTTCAATATTAAAAGGGCTGCACAAAAATTCACCAATTTTGGTAATTTTTAAAATGCATGCTAATACTACAGTTGTCACAATACAATCTAACAAAATTGTTTCAAATGAGATTAAAAACAATTAGATGCTAGTAGCGCCATCATATGGAAAAAAATGTAACAAACTTTTTGGTCAACCCAGTACCTTCCCAGATCTCAATGAGAGCTAAGCTTTTCCTTTGCCGTTAGTACCCTTACTTTCTCTCAGATTCAAAAGATGAAGTTCAGGGTTTATTAACAATTACAAACTGAACATGGAGGGTGAGAATAATCTCTCATTGAAATGAAAAATTTCATTTAAATAGCAATGAAAATGACAAGATAACCAAGAAACAAATTTAACATGATATATATGGGGCTTTATTGAAAAACAATACACTATCATTAAATTTTATAGTCCCAAGAACATGAATAAATATAACATGCTCAAACATGGGAAGGCTTAGTATTCTAAAATTATAAAAAATTAAAAATATTAACATATCTAATAATACAATTTAAAATGAAGTGTCTTAATGGTGTTGATGAGCTGAATGAAATTATTTCAGAGTTCATGTGAAAATTTAAAATTTTCAAGAATATCCCTCAAAATTTTTAATTGAAGACTAAGGCAGCCCTTAATTTTACAGATAATAAAAGTTACTATAGGATTACTCCAATTTAAAAAGTAAGCTTTTGGCATAGGCATATAAATAGAAATTAGTGAAACAG
Organism: Anoura caudifer; assembly: GCA_004027475.1. Lineage (NCBI taxonomy): Eukaryota > Metazoa > Chordata > Mammalia > Chiroptera > Phyllostomidae > Anoura > Anoura caudifer. The sequence goes on from PVKU01001349.1 coordinate 122,608, forward strand.
AAAAGGAAGACCAAAATTAAATCCAAATATAGATGGAGATTAACATATGACAAAGGTGGCATTTCAATTAAATGAAAAAAGTAGAATTTATTTAATAAATAGTGTAAGCATAATTGGCTGGGAAAAAAGTAAAATTTTGTATGTATACTGTACATAAAATTAATTCCAGATGAATTAAAAACTGAATATAATAAAAATATTAGAATGAAAACTAGGGTACCATCTGCACAGCTTTGAGTGGGAAGATTTTCCTAGGCAAACCAGGACATCCGAAAACTATAAAGGAAAAGATCAACTACATAAAGGTTTTAATTTGTTGTATGGCAAAGACAGTGTAACTGAAGTCAAAGATGGCAGTGGGAAAATATTTGACAGGAACTGGGCTAACAATCCTCACCAAGCAAACTCCACATATTGATTAGAAAAAAATAAGCAATCTAATAGAAAATTGTTCAAAGAGTATGGACAGACAAATAGCAGAGGAGGGACTCCACATGACCAGGAAACATATAAAAAGTGCATCGTTACTAGCAACCAAAGAAACTGACCAGCCCCCATCCCCCTGGCAAAATGCTCAAGGAACCAGCAGTGCTGGCAGAGTTGTAAAGAAATGGAAATTCACATATGATGCTGGTGGGAGCAAGAAATGCCACAACATCCTGGAAATGTAAATTGGTAGCATTTATTAAAACAAACTTTAGCGTTTACATATGCTGTGGCCAGCAATCCTCCTTTCGAGACTGTGTCCTATTGACATAAAAGGGACTGCCATGTAAGGACTTCCATGCATCATTCTGGTAACGGCAAAACGCATTCTACTGGATCATCCACCAGGGGAGAGGTAAATGGATGCATAGGGCCCCGAAAGAGCTGCATGCTGCTTCTATAAAGAATAAGGTGGAACCATGTCTCTAAACCTGAAGGGATATCCATTTTCAAATAAAAAGTTGCAGAGTAATGTATATATGATAATATCATTTTTAAAAACAAAAACAAAACTTTATAAAGAATATATGTTTGGAAAAAGATGGAGAAAGTTATGAAAGTATACACACCAGGCTGTTGACACTTGTGGAAAGATTGGAAATGGAAGAGGGTTGAGGGAAGGTTCTTAACTCTTTCTTTAAATATGTTCGTGTTGTTTCACTTCTTAAAGTACATACTTAACTTCCGTGACTTTGAAAAAATGATTAAACATAATTATGCATTAGCAACTCCTGTTGCACCTTCCATATGCTCATGTTATTATCATAGCTCTGCCTCTCATTTTGCTCTATCCCAATTGCTCTTAACCTTCTTGGGTCATGAACTCCTGAGGGAGTACGATGAAAGGCATGGGCCATTTCCCAGGGTAAAGCACCCATTGATGCTTAGGCACAACATTCGGCATGCCGTCTATTTTATACGTTTGAAATTTACTTCAGATATGCAGACCATAAAACCATCTTCATGTCACAAATATAAAAACCAGCCATTTTTTATTATAAAAAAGGAAAAATATAAATTGCATATATAAAATAAAAAGCCAGCTACTTATGTTCAAAAGTAAATCTGATGTTGTTTAGCTTGATGGCCATGTTGCATTTATGGTGTGGCTCCTGATTTGTATTTTGTATCAAGTTTGGATACTCAGTTGATAGTGAATTTCCATGTAGTTAATAATGAGTGCTAAAAATCTTGCTTCTAAACAAAAGAATTCTTTTGGTTTGATCAATGATAGGTCAGGGTATCACAAGCTGGGTTTTCTAGAAGGTCGGACAAAAGACAGTTGGCACACAGCACGTTTATGAGGGGGTGCCGTTGGGATCGGCACAGTGGGAGGGGAAAGAAGGGAGTGGAACGAGCAGAGACAGAGGTGGACTGCAAGGCCACCTCAAGGGGAAGGCCGGGCAGTGCCCCTGAGTTGGGGCCGAGAGAAGGCTGCTGCACTAGTGGATCAATCACTCCTTGGACGTAGGCAGTCCCGGAACGGATGTGCCCACCAGCCAGGCTGCGCTTTTCAGCCAAGGTTGCTCCTGAAGAGAGCACCTTCCAGGAGCACTAGCAGTGACAACTCCAGAGACTGGGGAGTGTGCCCTTAGTTCCGAAGGGAGATCTGTGCAGCAGGAGATGGTGGCCTCTACAGGAGGCTCTACAACAAATACCAGAACTCACTACAACTCCTTGAACGGGATTCGAGTCCCATCATTTCCTGTGTGGCCAAGTGTAGGTGGCCATCTTTGACAGTCTTTCGAATTTGGACCACAGACGAATGGCTAGAGTCTATCACTCCTGTTTCCGGCCTGTAGACAATTTCCAAGCACTAATCATCTCACCTTAAACCACACCTGCAATCCCCTTTCCCAGAGAGGCTAGTGGCCCGAAACAGCATCTCAGCCTGCATTATTAAGAGTTCCTTCAGATTCCCGAATCAAAATATTTACCTCAGACATGTATGTCGAATTTTCCACAAAGTAAGCCAAGCTGTGTTGAAACTCTATGGGGTCAGATATCCTGAGAGTGGCTTCCCTTTTTTACTCAGAGAAAATGAAATGTCCATTTGATGGTTACTTTCTTAAAACATTCATCTCTGGAACACTCATAAACTACATAAGAACTGTAAGTATTCAGAAGAATAAAGAAAATCCTTATATCGTTTTTCCATTTATGAAGTAAACTTCTGGAAAAGATAAGTGGCTCTGAGCTGATGACTCTCATGTCAGGTGATTATTTGGAAAATTCATCACTAAAACAACACAGTCTGTCATGTTCTGGAGCATTGCAGATACTCCATTGATTCATAGAAGATTAATATCTTTTATCACCAAAATCTTATAAATAAGGAATTCTGTTTTGATGGCATCAGTATGCCCATAACAGAAGAAAACCAGAGACATTGGGGGCCCTGAGAATTATCAACAGTTTTATCCAGTGGCACTCTGAAGGGAATTAGAGAAACACCAGTAATTCTCTAGTAGGTGATGACCTCCTAAGACCAAGGGACTGCTCCAGTTCTCTTCCTCTGCTTCTTCAACCGTTTTTAGAACACTTAGAATTCTTAGTAATCTTAACACCTTTTGTCTGGGTACAAGGCAACCAACCTTATTATACTGACCACAAAGCTAATAATTATTGAGGACCTTACATATGCCACATACGATTCTGTTTTCTTTGTATCATCTCAACTAATTCCCACACTAACCCAATAGAGTAAGAACAATTGGCATTTTACAGATTTCCATCTTTACGGATGGGAACACTGATGGCAAATGATGTTAAATAGTTAGCCTGGACTCACACACAAGAGGGAAGCCTGGAGGCAAACGCATGCTTCCGCCCAGCTCGGCCTTCTTCACTGCACAGCGCTCCAAGCATCTTTTGGAGACAAATGTTAGTTTGGGAGTCATCCCAACGTTTTAAAATTGAGCCTTCCCCTCATCAAAGAATTCTACCTTGCCTGGTATGCTTTCAGGGCAACACACACAAGCTGCTTCTTTGTCTTCACTGGCTCAGGCTTCCACAGACAGGCCGGGGCCACAGAGAAGCTCTGGGACTCCTTGCTGCGTGGTCAGCAATGAAAGTAGAACCGAAGGTAGCTGAGCCTGGTCTTACTTTCATCGACGTTTTCCAATTAAAGCCAGAGCCAACACAAACAGAGCCAAATTTCTACGCTCATAGCAGCAGGATCTTTTATTTAATCTCTATATAAGAAACTATTCTGGATAGCATGATGTGTGGGTAATAACAAATACACGTTGTTTGATATGTTCAGTTTACACCTCTTTGAAGTGTGTGTTAGCTATTCTTTGCTTGTCTCCTTCCTCCTCCAAGTCCATTTGCTGCTCTTCTCCACTCTCTCTGGCCTCAGAGCTGGTCTCTACACAGCTATCACCCGGGCTCCAGGCCAACAGGCTTCCATGGGGATGGTAGGAGGGCTGGAGGAGAGAGCGAGGGGTGCTTCTTCCCTGCTTCCTCCCGCCCCGTGCCGGCCAGCGGCTGCTCCCTCCAGGAGGACAGCTCCTCTGCAGGCTCCTCCATGGCGCCAGCACTCTTTGCACATCTCCAGGTTGCCAGGGTCTTGGTGCCTCACCATTTCTGGTTGGTTTCCTGACCTTGCCTACATCTGTGTAAACAGTTCCCTTATTAAATGTACTTTAGTTGTATCATCGGAGTGGAATTCTATCTTCTGCTGGGTCTCTCGCTGATCCAGAGTAAAGGGGGGTAGTGCTAGTTTAATAAAAGTGTTTGAGATGTAAGAGAAAATAAATAACTTGTTAAAAAAAGAGAGAAAGAAAATAGTCCTTCAGGAAGCCTAAGTTAAAATCTCTGAAAAGCCTGTGTTTGTGGGGTTAAAACCCTGCTCTATGCAGCCTTCCTGGATGATCCCAACCCATTCTTATGATTTCAAGTGTCTTCTATGATCCTGCATCAAAGTGTGGTCCTTGGATGGGCAGAATCAGCATCATCTGAGATCTTGTTAGAAATGCAATATCTCAGGTCCATTCCATACCTACAGAATCAGTGTCTGTGTTTTAAAAGGTCCCTAGCTATTTACATTCACATACAAAAATTGGAAAACACTAGAAATGTCATGGGTCCAAATTTTGTATCTTTAGACCAGTGGTTCTCAACTGGGGGTGACTTCGCCCATCAAGGGGCTTCTGTTAATGTTGGAGACATTTCTGACTGTCACAACTGGGAAGTGCTATCGGCATCGAATGGATAGACATCACAGATGCTGCTGACCATTCTACAATGTACCAGACAGCCCCCTCCCACAGACTCATTCAGCCACGGCAGTACAACCTTCAGAAGCCCTGCTTTAGCCCTGACCCATATTTTTGACTGCCTGGAAGATACTTCCATCTTCATATCTAGACATAACTCAAATCACATTCTTTTATCCGGTCACTGTCATCATTCCCAGACCTAAGTCAGCCTCTGCGCTCCCACCACTCCTCCCCTAAGCTGGGAAACTGGGAGTCGCCCTGCATGCCTCCCTTTGCCTCACCCAGTTGCTCATAAAATCTCCTGCCTGTAACACTACCTACGGTCACGCATCCATCAGCCTCACCTCAACTACGACTGCAGCCTTTTAGCTACAATTCTCTGCCTCTTGGCCCTCATCAGGAGAGTCCGCTCCTCACAGTGACACCCGAGTGACTTCCCCAAAGAGTAATGTGATCCTCATCTTCCCACCTCAAAAGTTATTCTGGTCCCCAGCGCTTAATGTTGAAGCTTCAGAGTGGAGTATTAATTTGGTTCGGAGTATTTTTTAAACTGGGAAATTTGATGTAAAGTCCTGCTTTTTCAGCTTCTCTTAAAAAGTGGGAAGATGGATTAACCCTGAACCCAGGGTCTCACAAATTGCTTCTGCTACTCTCTTTTGATGGGATATGAGCTCTTCAGTTGGTCCCCATCCTACCTGAACCCATTTTGTGCCTTGACTCCCTAAACACTTGGGTTTACAGAATAATATCTAAAAGCCTCAAATTTGACTTATAATGCTGGTGATGTAAATGGTCCTAATACCTTTCACTTCATCTGGTTCCATTCCCACGAAACAGCTGTCTGAAAAAACAAAAATGCTACACCGTTATGAATAGTCAAACATATATATATTATCTCTGAAAAGTGGACAAGTTATTTTCTTTTATTTTGGGGGCAAATATTCATTGAATACCCTATTCTGTGCCAGGCGCTGCTCTGGCGTAGGGGACATAGAAGAAAGCAATGCGAAGACAAAGTGCCTCCTCACGTGAAACTCATCTTTTGGTGGGAGAGGTGGAAATGCACATGTGCCTTTGTCAGATGGTGATGTGTGCTATGAAGAAAAATGAAGCAGGAATGAAGACAAGAGCGAAGCTGGTGGGGAGGGAGGAGCTGTTTTACGCAGGGTGCTCGGGGAAAGCCTCCTTGATAGTATTTGTCAGAGAGCTGAAGCCAGTGGGAAAGCCGGTGTTGGGGTCTGAATGTGCATCTGCAAGGTCAATGCTGGTGGAGTGAAGTAAGCACTGGGGGTAGTGGGGTGGGGGCAGAATGAGACCAGAGAACCAGTTAGGGCCTCTGATTACATGGAGTCTTGCAGCCATGATGGGAACTTTTACTTCACCCAGAATGAAACAAAGAACCACGGGAGGGGTTTGAGCAGGATCATGACTTTTAAAAAGATTACTGTCCCTGCTGTGTGGAAAATAAACTTCAGAGTGGCAAGGCTAGAAGCAGGAAGTCCAATTAGGGAGATATTATTATAATCTATTATATTATTTAAAAATATACATGCTATCAATAGCATATATATTCTAATTTTTAGATCATATGCTTCCTACCATCTTGACTTAAGAAGCAGCACAAATCATACCAGAAGAATAATTAATTACATATTGATGACACTTGATGGGAGAACCTAGGCCATGAATTGACATTCATTATCATAGCATTCATCAAAAAACCACCCCATTATAAAAAATGTTTTGCTTTTGAGACACTCGATTTTCTTTTCATAAAGATTGTCAAAATGACGTAATGTCTCAGAATTGCTTCAGTTGGGGCAGAAGGTGGCAGCTGAAACAAGATTGGCTATGAGTTAGAAATGCTTGGGTCTGGAAGACCGTCAATGGGATGGCTCATTATCCTATTCTATTTTTGTATATTCTAAAATTTTCCGTAAAAGTTTTAGAGACCAGCATTTAATATGTTACTAATACTAACATTTTAATAAAGGACTGTTCAAAAATTATATGATTTAAATGCATACTTTCCCAGTTCCATAACTAACTTTATATGTAAAATTTAAACTATATGTGATGTATTTGGGAAATGTGTAATAATAGAAAAATTTCCTAAGATGGACTATAAACTATATTAAGATTTACAAAAACTGAAAGCCTAGAACACTAAAATATCTGACAGCAATTCTCTTGTCTATTTCTCAGACATAGTAATTTCAATCTGTATTATAGTAGCTTTTAAGAAGGCTAAATACTTATTCCCATTAAGGCTGGCTAGATATAGTATCCCAAAAGTACTTAATAAATTGTACCTTCCTTGAAGAGAAAAGGTGATGGATTGAAAAATGTTTAGCTCAACCATGCATAATTGATAGGTTCCCTAGTGCAAATAAGTGTCTGATAAATAATTAAATTTAATCTCATTATAAGAGTTTTCATAATGGGATAATTTAATTAAATGAAAGCCAAAAGGGTTTCTAAGGGTTGAAAGATGCTAATGTTGCTATATTTGGCTAATGGTCTGGGGATACTATAGTGAAGAAAGTAATTCACATGGGTGCATGCATTATTTAATGAATCCCTCTGAGATGGCAGAGAGGACAGATCGATGATAACTTGTCATTTTATCATTGCTTACAAAGCACATTTAAACAACCTAGGATATGTTAAAGGTAGAAAACATGTAAATTATGAACAATTCTTTTCCAATTATGAACAAAGTAGCTACATTCATAATATTACACTGGAAGTCTTTATTAAAATACACATTTTCTATGCACCATTATTTCTAATTTTTATCTACTACTAGAATGAAAATAAGTAAAATCTCAGAAGCTGATGTGCAGTCAGGTCAGATCTGGCTCTAAGTGAAAGTAATAATGGCTACAGCATGTATATCTGATACTAAAAAATTGATAGCTGAGTCAGGAGGGACCCATTAACAAGCTTTTTGAGTGGGCAGAGTTTTGTGCTTCAAGTCTCCAAAAGCACTTAGCCAGACTAGAATAGTAAAATCATAGTCTAAGTAGTTATCTGTTACAGGTGATCAGTTATGAATTAATATGAATGGTGAAAGGCATCATTCTTCTATCAGACATTACTTTTAAAAGCATCATTTTGTAAGAGGCAAAGGTGCAAACACCATAAAATTTGACCCAGGTGGTCCAGGCACATTTTTTTTCCTACCAATGATGTGGCAAATAAGTGTAGACCAGGCACACTTAAGTTTTCCAAATTTAAACATACTTCAACCTAGTGATTGTTCAAAGTTGCATTTAGAACACCACAGAACTAACCCATTGACCTCCGAGTTGCTAGGTCTATATCTGGGCCAAATGGTCTGTTCCCTGAAACCCGAGTCATGAGGCTCTCCAAGTCTTGGAAGAGAGGCACCTTGTTTACAGGGAAACTTCTTGTTTTCAATCAGGGACAAGGAGATGGATGGGCAAGTGGTCCCTACTTCACTCCCCAAGGGTGATCAATCAATTCCTTTAATGTTGGTGTTGTTGCAATGAAGTCCACTGAAACTTGGAAGAATCTCTTGAGTAGGAATTTATCATAGAAGTATAGAATTGTGGAGATGAATATATATAGACATCTAGTCCCACTGCTCTGCTTTATCATGAAGAAACTCAAGGCCAAGAACAGTGACTTGCTCAAGGATATCTACCCAACTGTTAATTGCAGAACTAACTCAAAATGCCAGGTTTTCTGAGGGCCAGTCTAGGGCTTGTTTACTGCACTGACTTGCCAAAAGGGATTTTTTAAAATGATGGTGACATAATAGTCAGTGTTTCTCAAAATTGATATCCATCACTATAAGCTCAAGTGTCTGTGTGGTGGGGAGGGGCAGTTTGTGGATAGAAAAGTCCTAAAAGGTCAAGGAAATAAATGGTGCAGCTCTTTGAAGGGCTGTTTGATGGCGGCGGAGGTCAACCGTAGGTTACACAAATACAGTGAATTGGCTTTATCCAGCTCTTCACTTGGCCTCCTCCAAACTTCCTCCTTTCTTGCTAACCTTCAATTAAGACATATGGGATGTCAAAAAGGTACCTGAAACTGAACTAATGTGCTCTCAGCAGCTGCTACTGCTGCACCTGCAAAGTGAACAATGGGGTGTGTTGTCCGTGTACATGTGTGTGTGCGAGGGGTGGGCGTGGGCACAGCTGACATGGGGCAAAGGGTATCCTAAGATTTGAAAAGCACTGGCATCAATATTCTAGGGATATTGGCTGGTGTTGAGACAAGTGATTATCCAAAACTATCAATTTATACAGATCAATTTTTCTGCAGCTGTCAAATAACTACTTTTAGATATTTTTAATCTGAATGTCTGGTTTTACTTAAAGTAAAGATGAAAAATCTGTGTCTGGAAATACGTTACGCAGCGAACATCCTTTCTTTTAAGTGATTCTGAAAAAGAAATGGTTACTTTGCTTTGATACAGAAGATTTTGAGTTTTATTTTCATCTGTTTCACAAAGAAGTCAGTCCTCAGCTGGTGAGATTTTCTGGGGAAAGGCAGAAGATGTTTGGGACAACTTTTCCGATCCATTCACCTTCTGGAGACTTTGATGGTTTTCTTCTCTAGAACTGCTTATCTCTTTATTTTATTGATTCCTGGCCATTGGTAATGGGAATGACATCCAGGGGGCTGAATACTGGCTTCTGTGGCTTCTCAGGCATAGAAAGTACAATGCTCTAGGCAGACTCACTCCTGATCCAGTCATAATTAGCATTTTGTCTTTGACTGGTTGTCAGTGCATTCTCAGGGAAAGGAACTTAAATACAGACACTTCCATTTACAAGAAATCATACTGTACGACAAATAGGATTAGTCTCATTTCACATAAAATCTGTAAATTCAGAGATCTGCAGAAATGCATTCAAGATCACAAAAATAAAAGGCAAAATCAGGACCTAAATTTTGAAAACTACTTGAAGTATTTGCTTTTTACTTTACCATAAGATGCTATGAAATACTATTGCTCAGAAAAGCATTGCGTTTTCCTAATGCTGTGGTTGGGGTGGGGGCGGTGTTGCTGCCACCAATCCGAAGTTCAGAGCTCTTACAGGACAGAACTAGGTTGACAAAAGTATTCTCAGAAACTAGATTTAAATAGCGACAATATCATACTGTCCTAAACATTGGCAATGTTTCTCCCCACAACAGTACAGATAGGACTGATGCTCATTTCAGTGTCCCGAATTAGAATGGGGCTTTCATTATTGTCCTTGAAATGTCCTTGTCTTTTATGTTCTCTGATCTATCCTTTTCTACTGGAATATTATTTGGTATTATTCTTCAAATTTACAAGAGAAAGTCATAATTGAATTGATTTTATTTCTTTAGGATATCCAAAGAATAGTAATAATTTTTAACAAATGTATACTCTTCACGGTCTTTCCTGTTGAGTTGCCCCCATTTATTCATGTGGCAGACTACATTTGTATGTAGGATGAGTGATGGCAAATATTCTCATGGCAAATAAAATGAGAAAGGGACAAACATCTCCTTTGGTGTTTTTTATTCAATACGATTCAAACACACAATACCTCTATTTAAAAATGTCTAATGAAATAATTTTTTATCCTGTACATACATATTGTTTTTTATAAAATTGCTAACAGAAATCTATAGAAGAATCTTGATTCAAAGGGACACATTCCAGAAAAATGTACACACAAACCCTGAAAGTGAGTAGATGCAGGTCTTGGATAGCGGGTTAGGCTCACTTCCAGCTAGGTGAGCTGTCTTTACTTTGCTTCCTTATCCTTTGCTAATGCTTCTCTTTCCTTTGTAACCTTAGGCTGATGTTTAAACAGCAACCTCATGTATCAGAAAACCTGCCTCCTACTTATCTAAGTTTCAAGATTCTTGCTGCTTTCAAATTTAAAACAAAAAAGTTTGATGAAAGAACCTAAAAGACACCCGCCACATGGTACAGGTGTTTCCTGAGTACCTCTTGTTCTGGGCTCAAGGATTTTTCCATAAAAGAATGTTGCCAAGGAAATGTGCTTCTCGGAAATCAGAAAAGCAATCAGATTTCTTATAACCGTTACAGTCAGATCTACAATGTCTAGTTAATATATTCATTACTACAGCATACTTAGGTCTTTGCAATTCAAAATTCAGTTATTCAGATAGTAATGACAATTTATCAAGTATAGGAAAAGTAAGCATGATTGTTAATTCTAACAATCATGGTTTAAAACACTAATGTTAGACCTAAAATGTCCTCAGATGCTTTGCCTAAGAAGAATCTTAGATTTTTACATCCACGAACATACATTGCGTATGGCATATTTATATGAAGACACAAGTTCCCCCAAATTCAAGACTCACTTTAATAAAACACGAAGCCCATTCAAATAAAAACTTATTAGACAGAAGTATTCTGACTGGGAACAATTACCTCAATAAGGTGGCAGAACTAGAGAACGTCATCTTTCCGCACAGCTGGGGAAGTATACCTTTGCAGTCTGCACATTTTCCCCCTCTGCTCTATGTGATCGATGCTAGTTCCCACTTGAACTTTCTGCCAGCTAAGGGGTTTCATTTTAATTTGTATAAAGTATTTTGTGGCATTCCGGGTGTCTGTCCTGACCCTGGCCTGATGGATGGTTTCCTATGTCCTGCCATCCTAGCCTCTTAATGCGGAGTAGTGACATCAGACTTCTCATAGAAACCATCACCAAAACTCTTAGAGAAAGCCCTGTGGAACTCCAAAGAGGAAAAAAAAGGACCTTTCTGAGTCATTTTCTACATAGTTTCTAGGAAAATGCATATTTAAAAAATTTCTTAAAGAGGGAGAGGTTGAGAAAGCAAACAATAAACAGTAAAATATAATTTGTAAAAAAAATAAAATGATAATGAATGCCACAAACTGAAAAAAACTGTCCTTATTTTTCAATAAGCCTGTGAAAGTTTCATGTTACTTTACGTGATTACGTGTTCGGAAATGTGATTGAACACCTTCCCACAATTCACACACAATGGGCAAAGTATCTTCTGCGTACAACTGATGAGTAGAAGGACATCTAAGAACCTTAACATCTGTAAGTACCTGACTCTTTTCCAGATCTGAATATTCTTGGACTGTAGAAAGGTATCCTCTTTAAAAAGTGAGTTTTCTATTAAATCCTTAATGCATTAGTGTGTGTGTATTGACATGCAGGTGTGTGTGCCTTTATGTGTGACTGCAGGTGAGCATGTTTGTTGCTTCGATGTCACTGGGATGTGTCAGTATTCTAACCCCAAACAATCAGGCTTGCTGGAATAGGCCAAGAGGACAATATTCCAGGGAGCCCATGGACCAGCCTGCACCAAGACAAGCACTGTCAATGATGGGCAAAGAATCCAAAAGAGAAGCTCTGAGATAACCTCAGCTTCAGGCTGGATGTCCAAAGGCCTGGGAGGGCACAAAAGGTGAAAAGGTCCTGATTAAAGCCATTCAGACTTCATGAGGCTGAATTTGACATGATATGACTTCATATTTATTTTTGCTAGGATATTTGGATTGGAGGAGTGAGACTAAGGAAAGAAATATGATATCATCTATCATGGCTGATATTTTATAATGTTGAACAATAACAAGAACATACATTTGTAAGTTAATCAAATACTTCAGTATGGCTTAAACTGCTATAGGTAATTTTCTTATTTAATCATAGGATGCAAAATACAGCTCTTAAAATGTGCTTTTGTAACTTCTAAGAGAACTTCTGATTGTGATCTGTTTGTTTTCACAGGGAGACATTAACAAGAAAAGCAGAGTTAGCATTTACATGTGATACATCCTCAGATTGTAAGAGCTCAACAAGCAGAAGAACCCCAAGTGGATGGCTGGAGAGTAGGTGTACAAGATGTATTTGATGTGCTACTTGCCAAAGAATCATGCCAAGGAAATGTCACTGGAGCCAGGTGAGAGAAAGAGCTGGTGGGCTGCGGAGGATGAGGTGGGCAGGAAATCACCAACAGGGGACAATACCAAGATGCTCCCTCTTGGCCCCTGGCTTCCCCACCTTGGTCTAGGAGGAGTACTGTTAACACAGAGCACTATTCCTCTGCTTTGCTTTGGAGAGGGTACAACTGATAACTTGATTAGGTTCCTTGTCCCTTCTAGAGTCCCTCCTCCAAATATTTAAACAACCAGATCTGCAAAATAGAGATCTTGTTTACTCAAAAGCAAACTTTCATAATGTACAAGATCAATTAACTTACCATTTTGCCTTATAAATTAAAAATACTGATTCCCAAATCTAACCTTCTTTAATATTGCAGTGGTAGAAATCTTACTTATTAACTGTTGTTGTTCTTCTAAAGTAATTGTTTTTGAGAAAATGACTTTTTGGGTACCACTGAAAATTTTGTCTTACTTAAAACACAGAATTTATACATTAACCCTGAAGAGTTCTAAAGGAGAAAAGAAAAAAAAAAAAAAAAAAACAGGAAGGAGACTTCGAATGAGAAATTTGAAGCCATGACCTAAAAATTGCATGAAATGGAATGTCGTATCATAGTATAAATCATGAGTACAACTTGGGAGATTCATGCGATTTCTAACAGAATATTAAGCTGGTCGGCTTTGAACTTACTCCTTCCTTTTTCTTCTTCATTGTGGCCGATGTAAACTTAGAAGTGGTTTTGGACCTATGATTTTTGTCCTTTCGAAATGTTGTGATTTGAGGGTTTTGTTGGTTTTCTTTTTCTTTCTTTCCTTCTTTCCTTTTCTTTTTTTTTTTTCTACCAATCTCTTGTTGGATGTTGAAGTTGGCCTTGATGTTGCTCAGATGGGAGTTTCCGGGAGGCCAGCCCCGCCAAACTACAGCAGCTTGTGCATGCTTTCCTTCCTACATTGTTTGCTTAGCTTATTCTATAGTCTCCCCTGCTGCTTCATGACCTGGGTACAGTTTGGTTTTATAGGTTTTCTTTTTAAATGATAAAGATTAAGAACAAGAGAGCATACATTTCCTAGGCATTAAAATATAGACAGAAATAAACAGATCTAGAACACTTAAGATGAGAAGACGGCTCAGAGCAACTGATTTCAGTCTGCATGGTCCGTATTTCTCTCATTGCCTTATTGAAGGTTACTGAATAAATCACGTTTCTCTCACCCTGTGGGCCAAGAATGTGTCTCTTTCTACACCTTATACAATGCCTAGTACCCCTCCCCCTTGTTATTATTTCTTCTGCGTTTATTTTCTTTCTTGTTCTCTGTCATTGTCACTTCTGGCACATATGTGGGTAAATCGAATGCCAGGTGCAGTTTAATATATGTTCTGAAAAGCAAACAAATGAAAAACACCCCAAACCAGGGAAACCTAGTGTATCTCAAAGCTCCCTAGAACTGGAGTGGTAAAAAGATTTATACTTGAAGAAAAGAGCCATGCGGGTGAGCTGCACTGGCTCGTTGGCATGTTGCCATTGAATGAATCAGTTAAGATAGGACAGCAAATCTTTGGTGCACGGGAGAAAGAACTGATGATTGATGGGCTGAAATGAATTGTCCAGCAAAAGCGTGGTTTCCTGAAGTTTTTGTTTTGTTTTGTTTTGTTTTTTTGGAGGGGGAAGATTACAGTGCAGTGTGGATAAACATCTATTAGAAGGGAGAGGGTATTAATAAAATGTGTTTAATACAACATCAGTTGCTGCCTTAAAACATTAATGCCAACCTATCTTAATATGTGGTGGTGATGCATTAAAAAGAAGGAAAAAGAGAAAAATAACAGCTAATGAAATGCCAGAATAAGGTTTGTGCCATAGCTACAAAACTAAAACTTTTTCATGAATTTAAAACATACAGAACTTCCTTTGTACAGGAAAAAATTAGTAATGCAAAATACTACATGAATAAAATCAATCTTCAAGGCTTAAATTTGAAAATACTCACTTTTATCTAAATGCAGAAAAAAGCTCGTAGAAATACTCAGTACTGAACAACATAAAATATACAAACTTTCCTAGAACAAGATCCTGCTGTAGCCAATTCTACCCCACTGGCTCGTCTAGTTACCTCAATCTGAATAAGAAACACTGTTAAATTTAACAAAGAACATCTGTTTTTCATTTGAGGTACATTCAAGTGTTCATTAAAGTGTCCTAACTGCTCTTTTCTTTTTCTATTTCACAACGGCTTTCCTTTCTAATACTATTGCAAGTTCAGCACGTGACTTAAAAAGCCTCAGAGTCATCATGGCATTTCCTTTGAAAAATGCCAGGAGGAGCGGGGAGAAAGCTGAAATCCCGAAGTTTAATAACATTTTACTACCATTCACCTTTTCCATACTTCCTAGGGGTGTTTATTTTCTACAATTATTCAACTAGACTTCACTGAACCTGAATGCCCCAGAGGCCCTCACTCCTGTCTGCGGGGAGGCCCAGGAAAACTGAGCTTGAAAGTGAGTTATTGGTATTAGCCCCTTTGATGGAAGTATTTGGTCACCTTCTATAGAAGAGAAAATCAGTCCAAAGGAATTGAAGTGGAATGCCTCAGATGGCTTCGTTCTGCCAAATTCATTTGCATATATAATTTATCCTGAATGTCAAAGTCATCGTTTTTCAAACATTTCCTTTGTTTTCTTGAAAGTGTTAGCTCACTGAAATGAACAAATGAACTTGGACACAGATTTCCTTGAAGAAATAGAAAATATTTTATAGACTTAGAGGGCAGATCTGATAGATTTTCATCAATATTGCATCTAAATACAACCAAAACCACTTTCATTGTAGTAAATGATTAAAGATACCTAATCACCCAAGCACACACTTAAGTTGATTTCAAAAAGAAAGTATATTTTTAAGCACACTTAAAAAATGTTGACCGATGTATCTCGAAAATAAAAATCTTTGTATTTTAGATAATTTAGGTCAAATTACAATAACATTCTACATTGGTAAGCACCTGATAATAAAAGAAATGTTGGATTATCCTGTGGGTGAAACACAACGCAGACATAATCCCAGAATGAGATAGAATTTGGTGAAAATCATGTATCTAATGTGGCAAATTATTCAAAATATTATAGGTAGAAAAACAAAACTGGAGTCATGGTAGGCTCTTAAAGATCATGGGGCCTTCAAAAATATTTAGTGACTAGAGAGGTGAAGGTGATGGGCCAAGGACTATCATTTCATTTCATGGAAAATGTCTCTTATTTCCTGATAGCATTTCTGATTCCCTGCCCAATTTGTCTTTGGCATAATTTTTGCAGCGCTCCTGAGATAAAATTGACGTGTGACGTTGTGTAAGTCTCAGGTGGACACATGATGACTTGATACATGTATGTATTACAAAATGGGATACTTTGCATAGAGAGCATGGTTCTAGTATGTGTCATCACTGGTACCATATCATTCCTACTGATAAAAAGATTATTATTATAAATACAACAATTATTGAGATTTTCCAAATTAAGCGTTTTTAATCATTTGGACAAAAACTGCATTTTGGTGTTCATAAAAATAACTTACAAATGCCCAGGAAGGAACAATGCTTTGCTGGTATAGCCTGAGTCACTGTATAAATTTTAAAGATTTTATATATATATATAGATATATATATATAACTTAAAATGTGCTAATCCTATAATAAAAACTTTATTTCACAGGTTTTATTTTCTCTGAGAGCCCAGTAATAAGTGCCCTTTATATAACAACGTATATGCCAGCAATCCTGCTCAACCCTTGCCATGTACTGTCTCATTGAATACTTCCATAAGCAGAAGGGAGACATTTTTCAGACAATTTTACCCTGATGCTACAGCTGCAGGACAGTGATGATCAGAGAGGTTAGTACACAACCCAGAGGCACACACAGCCAGTCAGTGTCAGGTCTGGTAGTCTGAATGTACAACTGGTTAATTGTACTTGAGGACAAAGACTATCCTGAAAATCCAGTTGGACAATAGAATAAGTTAGGTAAATTAATACTGAGAAACCTGTATTAAAATCTTGAAAAAGAGAGGAGATATAAGATGGAAATCATGAATCAATACTGTTTGGAACAGTGCCTGCGTCATCATCCCTGATTGAGCCTAAGAACATCCAGTTGAGTCATGCCTAGAAATAACCAGGGTAAATAATTCATTCCCTTCAAGGAGTCTGGAGCGGGCCCATCTGGGATGCTGGCCAAAGGGTTGTTATCCCTGAAATCAATTGGGGCTGGGGCTGTAAAATTTCCTAAAGCAGCCAGACATGGAGAAGACAGACGGTAAGAACAGAGTTCTTATAGAGTATAGAGTCCAAAGCTACCTGTCACTTTCTCCAAGGAGGACATACAGAGGACCCAGAGACATATTAAAAAAATGCTCAGCACCACTAGCTATCAGAGAGATGCAAATTAAAACCACAATGACATACCACTTCATACTGGTCAGAATGGCCATCATAAACAAGTTAACAAACGAGTGTTGGAGAGGATGCAGAGAAAAGGGAACCCTGATGCACTATTGGTGGGAATGCAGACTGGTGCAGCCACTGTGGACAACAGTATGGAATTTCCTCAGAAAACCAAAAATGGAACGCCCTTTTCACCCAGCAATTCTACTGCTGGGATTATATCCTACGAGCCCTGAAACACCAATCCAAAAGACCCTGTGCACCCCAATGTTCACAGCAGCACAATTTACAATAGCCAAGTGCTGGAAGCAACCTAAGTGTCCATCAGCAAATAAGTGGATCAAAAAACTATGGCACATTTACACAATGGAATTCTATGCAGCAGAGAGAAATAAGGAGCTCCTACTCTTTGTGACAGCATGGATGGAACTGGAGAGCATTATGCTAAGTGAAATAAGCCAGGCAGCGAGGGACAAATACTATATGATCTCACCTTTAACTGGAACATAATAAAAAAAAAGAAAAAAGCAAACAAAATATAACCAGAGACATTGAAATTAAGAACAATCTAACAATAGCCAAAGGGGAGGGGGGAGGGCACAGTAGGGGGTAGGGTTTTCAGGAGCTACAATAAAGGACACATGGACAAAACCAAGGAGGAGGGTGGAAGCAAGGGAGGGAGGTGGGTTTGGCTGGGATAGGAGGGAGTGGGGGGGATGCAGACAACTGTAATTGAACAACAATAAAGTAATTAAAAAAAAAAAAGATCAAGCCCAAAAGTTGAAGTGGGAGAATATAAAGACCAATAAAAGACAGACAATTTGAAATAAAAAAGAATAGGAAGCTGAAGCAAATCCTGCAGACCCTAAGAACCTGGGACAAGAGACCTGGGTTTTCACTAAGTGGATAAGCCTTTGCAGAGTCAAGGTGGACACCCAAAAATGTCTAGTACATAGAGGAGTTTTTAGTCTAGATTTGATAGCAACGTGTAGCTCAGAATGTGATGTCTAAATAGTCATGTCACAAGTAGTAACTCAGATACTAGACAAGAAATCTAGTCATACTTACTTGTTGTTTATTGATCACGCTCTCAGTTCTCTGTAAAGTGCAAAGGGGAAAAGAAGGAATAAGATATACTCTGTGTTCCTCTGGTTTACATCTGGTTAGAGAGGGGAGAATACTCTCTGTCTCCTTTTCTCCAAACATTAACTACAAGTCCCTTCTTCTGAGGAAATGCAGGACTACCGAAATAGATTCCCGAGGGTATTGGTCTCATTCCCATCTCCAAAACCATCTATGCATTTCTACCCTATTGTTTGCCCAAAGATATTATTGTGTATACGCATATACCATCCACTGAATCACAACTTTTAGGGGCTCCTCTGATTCTTTATGAAGTCTAAATTTGGCAACCTGTCAAGATATGACCCCTCCATTCAACTAGTCTGATCTACTCATATTTCCAAGATTATCCCAGCCTCCACATATTTTTGTGTGCTTTTTATTTTGCATGGAATACAACTCTCACTACTCCACAAGTCTCAGTTTTAAAACAGATTCTTTTCTCATGGATCTTACCTCCAAATAAGAGGGCAGGTACAAAAGAAACAAAGGAAAAACCTAGTACATTAGATGGTGATTAGTATAACAGAAACAATAGTTTCCCACTAAAACTTAAAGAGCTGCAATTTAAATGGGGTCAGAGGCAAGTAAATTTTCACCAAGAAAGTGCCATGTTAGCAAAAACCAGGCACAGGAGAGGGCACACAGGATGCTGTTAGAGAGAAAGCACATCCCAGAAAATGGTAATAGCATAGGCAAAGGCCCTGATTTGTGGGCCTGGGGAACCACAGAGAGGTCAGCATGGCCAAATCAGAGTTAGTGAGGAGAGAAGGTAGGAGGTGATTTTGGCAAGGTACGTGGGGGCCAGACCATTCTGTGCCTTAAAGGCCATTAGCTATACCTCTGAGTGAGGTAAGAAGCCATGGAGGGTTCTGAGCGGAAGAAGCACAATATTGAACTTGCATTTTAAGGGGGGATACCTCTGGCTATAGAGAATAGAGCAAAGCAGGTGGGGCAGGGAGTTCAGAGGCTACTTCAATAACCCAATAGGGGCATGGTGGTAGCTTGTACCAGAGTTGTAGCAGTGGAGATGCTGAGAAGTGCTCAGTTCTGGGTATGTTTTCCAGGTAGAACCAACTGATTTTGCTAACGGATGAGATGTGGAGTGTAAAGTGAAAAACAGAATCAAGGACAACTCCAAGATTTGGGGGTCTAATCAGTTGAAGGGCAGAGTTGCCATTAAATGTATATTCAGATATTTACATGCCTATTACTCACTACCAATAATATTAATAATTTTCCAGATATTATTTTAGTTGCAAGTTGAAACCTTAAAAAATTACATGGTTTAGAATTTAGCACACAATGTCACACATATAGGTAAGCCAATGTTTCCTTAATAAATAGAATAATGAAATACGTGTAAGTAATAAAGCATTTCAGTTTTCTGTAAACCTGTCTCTCAAAGGACATTCTTTGCACATTACCTCGGTGATAAGAGGATTTTTGCAGAAGGAAAAGTTTTATACAATTAAATAAGTTATGGCATTGATTCAACCTGAAAACCTAGCTGTTCACATATGGTTCTCTTGGTGAAAGACAAGTGGAATAACACAGACTTCTTACAAAAAGAAAAACTGGAGGTTTCTTAGAAGGTTCAAGGTTGCCAAGGAAACAAGGTCCTTCAGAAGTATGGCTACCATACCTCACAAGTGAATATCATGCATTTTAACTCTGAAGTTGTTCAGCTTCTAACTAAGTACAGATATATGTGAGATATTGTTGACAGTTAGGGGTAAATTAACTGAGCAGCCAGAAGACAAAAAATTGGCCATCAGAAAGCTTCTACTGACTCAGCAGACTAAAACAAAAGAACTAAGTGTAATTTCTAGAAAAAGTATACCTGCAATTTGAAGCCTAAATATACTTAAAGAAGCAACTCCAGTTTTTTTTAAAGAAATTTTACCAAAGCAAACACCATTTAAGTAAAAAAGAAGTGTGTATATACACACACCTATTTTACATGCACACACACATACTACCCATGCCCATACAGGGATTTCCTCTTAGAGACTCGCAAAAAACTCCACAGATCTGAAAATGTGGCAAATGCATCTTTAAAGTAAGCAAAGTCAATTTCTCGAGATTTTCAATTCCCAACTATCTAATTCCCATCCATCATTCAAGGCTCTGGGAAGCCTTCTTAAGTTTTTCCAACCCACAGTGGTTCTTCTGTGAACTCCCTCCCTTCATCTAATTCCATTCATGCATCCATAATCACAGCTGCCCATGGCATCTCTTGTAGTGGCAATACTACACTTCTAACATGCTTTTATTGTTTGCCATTTCAGTGCTACCCAAATGAAGGGTGAGTTTTTGAGGGCAGAGCATGTGTGGCTTATTCTTGAGTGGATAATAGGTAGCGGTACAGGAATATATAAATTGATTCAGAAATAAAGTATGTAAATACATATTCATTTTTTCTTTTAATTATTAAATTTATCTATTGGGACATAAGCTTAACAAAAGTCAACCTTAAAATAAAGGTTTATCTTCAGGATAAAAATGCATATGGAAATGATCCAATCACTTCAACAAGAATTCTGAAAAGAAAATAAAAGCTATTAAGTTAAACCAGAAGTTTAGAGTCTTCTACTTTTTCCTAACCATGTTTATGGTATTTTCCATGTTGCTTAAATCTCAAATATATATGCATATATAACCATAATTTAAAAGAATGTATTTATTCTTATCCTGGAAGGGGGATCTCCTCCCTTGTATAGAGGGGCTCTGTAGTCATTGCATTTAGTATCAGCCCCTAAGGAAATCTCCTGACCCACAGCCTTTTCTCGGCAATATTCAACCCACCTTAGCACTGTATGGATTCAAATACACCAAGAGTCTAAAGACAGAGGTCTGTAATTCCATTTTCAGTACTTTCTCTCCATTCCACTGTTAGGAGTTTCCACTGAACTTCAACTTGATGGATTTTCAAGTATCTAAATATACAAATGTATTTTTCCCACATTACCAAGATCATTTTAACACTAGTCCTCTAAATCTTTTGCTACGTATTGTCAAGAGTATTGACACTTAATGAAGCATTTTTTTTTTTCAAACTGTAGTACAATAAACTTGTAGAGCCATAGGAATCTTGGCAAAACAATAGGACCACCTGAATGTTCCAAGTCTTGACAACAGAACCTAAGTATTTTACATGATGTGAGATAATGTTCATGAGGACAGCTTATAAACTGTAAAGCTCTAGGGACATGTAAGATCAGATGACATAGCCCACAGACTCGGCAATGCAAGATTTACATTCCACTTATGCATATTTACTAAAAAATAAAAATACATGTCTTAAGAAAGCTAAAAAATTATGTTTTAAATAACCCATTGTAAGGAACATACACCTAAGAGAGAACTATCTTTTATCTGCCTGTTGTGTACATGGTACACTTAGACCCGCCATCGCCCTTCCCCAACAGAACCATTTAGTACAAACAGAGAAATAATTTGTTTAGCTGTATAATCAGAAGAGACTGCACACAATAAAAGAAAGCATTCTGGTTTTTAAATGAATAAAAATTGATTGTGTCCCTATAAAAACTAAATTGGCAGAGTGTTAACTGCATTTCACATAAACATCTGCAGCGGCTGCCTCTCCGCTGCGCTGTAATGCAATATGGGACACTTAGGAACAAATGGGTCCTCCAGACGAGCTCAGGGCGGTTTCCTGAGAGCGCCTGATGAGATTGGAGAAATTGGATTAGTCCGGACTGCTAATGACACTTAAAACAAAGGGAAGTCTTTGAACGAAATTATTTTTCACTTCCCTCTTGATAAATTATATGCAAATTAGTGTTGATTGAAAAATGTTTGCCTAAAGGTAAAGTCACACGAATAAGGGAGAGGTTGTCTTACTCTGACACAGGCCTTCTCATCAGGAGGACTTTAAAATTAATCACAGTATTTCCTGTTTGTAAACTACTTCAATAAATAGCACAGTGATGTTAAAGACATGTACACTTTATCTTTAGAGCATTCCTGAGCTTTATAATTATGACATGCATGATTTCACATTATGCTTCATTCAAGGTGTGTGGATATGTGTATGTGTGTATAGTTAGTCAGTGTGTAAGTACTTTATATATAATACATACATACTTATGTATCCATATATATACATGCATATATATTCTATGTATTTTTAAAAGTGTATACATGTGTTTTTAAACTACCAAAGTTTCCCAGATTTTTAGTACATTCGTTTGAGGAAAGGCTGTTGTTTTGGTCAGGACCTCTTTTGAATGGGTTAGTTTCACTCATTGGCACAGTTTTTCAAGAATCCTATCCTGGTAGTTCCAGTAAAGATTTTTGTGTTATTTATCCCCTCTACCAAAATGTCAATGTGCAGTGTTAGAAAGAGCAGAGTTCAAATTCTAGCTCTCCCTGGTGCCAGATTTAAAACCAGGAAGCAATTTATGGAGAAAAATCTTTATAACCAAGAACTTGAAGCTTAGCTTTGAGGACTCAGTGTTTTTTCCCATCCTAAAATGTATAAGATATTGCATAGCTCTTTAAAATATGTAAGATTGTGCCTAGCTCATAACCAACTAACTTGATCACAATCAAATGGTTTAGTGAATTAAATACATCAATTTAGATAATATACTTATCTATAAAAATGACCTACGTAAATAAATAAAGTACACTCAAACACTTACTACCATATACATAACATTGTGCTGGGCACTGAAGAATGTCATAGACACAGTCATAATTCTTGCCCCAAGGATCATAAGATCTCATGGAAGAATTATAGACACTAGAAATATTCAACAAGATTTAAGTGAGTGCTACAGGCAGGAAGTGCTATCAGGGTTGATCACTGCAGAGGGAGTGATGGGTGACGACTTCATGAAGACTGTGAGGGTTGTTACAATGTTGCCCAGATTGTGCAGAGTGTGAATGGGTGGAGAGGAAGCAGGGGGTAATGTGTGGAGGGCCCGGGAGAAGCTGGAGTAAGTGTGGCACATAAGGGGAGGCAGCTGAGACTGGCCCTGGGCAGAAGGAGAACATCAGGAGATAGACTCTGGATACAGCTTATATGACAATGTGGCAAAACTTGCAAGGAAGGGCCAAATCTGTGTGCTGTGATTTGAAAATGTCTTCATGGATCTTACAGATCACAGCAGTTAATAAACCCGGAGTTTGGGAGGCAAACCTTGAGGAAGAAAGGATTGGCCAGAACAGGCCATGGATCAAACTGAAATGGCCAGGCTACACGGGATCAGTCCAGTTGCAAGGAGCCAGACAAGCTGGGACCCAAAGACGAGGTGAAAGATTTTAATACGGGGCCCCTGTGCAGTCCCTGAATCAGCAAAGCCAGTGGAGGCCACATAACTCTGCAAAGCCGAATCTCAGAAAGGCCAGCACATTCTTCCAGGCTCACTATGCGAGGTGGCACCAAAGCTGGACTAGAACTCATAATGCTTAAACACCTCCTCGCAAATTCCTCACTCCCCTGCAATTAGCTCCTTTATTATTTGAGTTTGTTTGGCCTCTGATAAATAGGAAGGATTGTGACCAAGTAGTTATCCCTCCTTCTAAGAGTTGAAGAGGGGGATATGTAATAAACTTAGGAGTGGCTGCTCCAAGCTGAAGTTCGACACAGTTATGTATTAGTTGGAATGCTGGTCATCCAGCTGGTGTCCCAGGATACATCTTCAGTGCTGTTAAATGTCTTTGCATTTGGCCACGATTCTGGGACCTGCACTGGGACCTGAAAGTATGCATTCAGGGTAGATCCGTATTTTCCAATTAATTCATTTAATAAATACTCACTGGATTCCTCCATCATTTCTTGCTTCAAGAAATTAGTTGGCTTGCCATTCATTTTGGTTCTAGTGTGGCGTGAAAGTAGACTTGTAAATCTTAATGGGCCATGTCAGTCCTTCCCATAACAAATATTAACTCAGTTGCAGGAACATTTCTTAGTTTATTCCTTCCACAAATATTTACTAAGTACCTACAGGTACTGAAGGAAGTACAGTGAGTACTTTTATGCTTAATGAGTAGGCAGATCTCAGCTTCTCCTCTATCCTAGGTGTGTGTCTTAGCTCTGTTTATGAATATACTCCCCTAAAAGGTAATAATGAGAACTAAATGAGCTCCTACATGTTAAATGCCTAGACTAGGGCCTGGTATATATTATCTCTTCAATAAATGCTAGTTATTATGATTATTGGAGAGTGGGTACACCAAACCAATGATGTCTTCTAAAAGTAGACACACTTGTATAGAACCTTGCAGTGTTACTAGGCATTTTCTGTTTAGAAGAAGTAGAAGATGGACTTCAGAGGCAGATTGAAATAGCCTGTGAAAATAATGGAGGGGTGATCCAACAAGCGAGGGACTGCTCATCCTGGCTGGAGCCTGAAGATTTGGAAGTAGGAGCCAAATTGCAAGGCTCTGTGTGATAAATTAAGGGATTTGAGTATTATTCAAAGCTATGGGGTCCTACTGGAAGATTTTATGATGCGAGTATGACATGATAAGTTTTATACTTCAGAATTATTGTTCTGGCAGATCTGGAAGCTCTTTGGGCAAAAAGGGCAGCAAGGGTCAAGTGCCTGAACTATGGCAAGGCTTGTGCAAATGAAGACAAGCAGGCACAGTCAGGAGGAGTTTGGGAGGAATTCTTCACCTGACTTGATAAATAATCAGACATGGGAAACAGGTGAGAGAGAAGTACAAGATGACAAAAGTTCCAAGTCTTGGGCAACTATGTCAAGGACAGGCCGTTTTCTAAGATGGGGAAGACTAAACATGCAACAGGCTTGGGGTGGGGAAGATGAGTTCAGGGTCAGGCCTGCCGAGTCTGAAATGTGGGACACGCAGGTGAGTATGCGCAGTAAGCATCTGCATACAAACGTGGAGCTCATGCACCAGGTTCCCATTGCTCATCTCCACCTGGATGTCACTAGAGATACAAATTTTGGAGTTACGGGTTTTAAATTGTAGTTAACAGTATGAAAATGGATGACGTTGCCCAAGAAGTATATCTAGAGAATAAAGGAATATATAAATGAGAGAAAAAGAAAAAAGAACCAAGTCTATGTGGTGTAAGCTCCCTACATTCCCTGAAACTGGAGGGAAAAAATTAAGAGCCCCCTCATGCAGACAGATGCATGCTTGGGAGGAGCCCACTTAAATCCATATGTGGACTATTGCACAGAGCAGATTATGTTGATTATGGAAGTTAAACCCTTTCCTGCACTCATCGAAACCAGAGAGAATTGCAAGGACAGACCCAAGTATACATGAACAAGGGAGAGAAAAGGGAACGTCCAAGATTTGGGATCTGAGTGACTTGAGGGGTTTATACGCAACAGAGTAAGCAGTGGAGACAGAGACACACTTGAAGTCTGCTCTGGAGTCACTTACATGGAGAAGACAGTTAAAACCACCCAGTTCAGTTTGGAAGGCTGATTCCTAGCTGTAGAATCAATACTGGGAGAACAACTGGGGCAAAAAGCTCGAATAGCCCCCACTATAGCTTTCTGTTTATGGAATTGAATCATCACAGTATGGTGTCTAGAAAGAATGAGAAAGCGTATTGGCTCGTAAATTAAGCATTTCTGGATTCAAAATCCAGCTCCTCTACTTACTATGTACATGATTATGGACAAATTAATAAACCTGCTCACATATCTTCTTTGTAATATTAATTAAATATAATAATATAACCCACTTGTAGCTTGTTATGAATGTGGAGAAAGTTACATAAATTATTCTAGCTAATTTTTTTTTAGTATGAGCAAGACAATGTGCTAAGCTCTTTACATGCATCATCTCTTTAATTTTCACAACAGCTCTCTGAGGGAATGGACTGAACCATTAATCGATGGGTCTCATGGGAAAAAGACATTTTCTTTTGAAGACATTTGAATCCGGAGGCAACCGAACTGCTTTCTAGATAACAAGATTTTAAGGTAACAGAATCTTATTTTCACGCTTGTATAAGTGATCATAACATATGCATGTGACCCTCTCCAAGTCTGACTAGGAAGTGACTGAGATATGAGCCTGTACGTGTCTCAGAAATCTGTGACACATGCAGCTTCAGGTCTGCTGCTTTGCCCGAGGGTGGCTGTAATACAAGGTGGGCCATTTTCCAGAGCAGGATGTATGGATTATGAAAGTCAAATTTCTTCTGGTGTTCATCACGACTTCTCAGCTGGGAGATTCTCAGCTAATGCTTTATAGAGCACTAATTTGGGCATTATGGTAGTCATGTGTTGCGAGTTCCATATGCATAAACTCAGTTAATCCTTGCAAAACCACTATGTGCTCAATACTCTTATCATTACAATTCTACAAATATGCAAACTGTGATACTTGAGATTACTTGATAGAAATCACAAAGCTAATACATAGATTAGGGACACATGTACCCCATTTAACATGCTCTGGCCAAAAATGATGTCATAATACTTTATCTCTAAAATACTTTTCTCTATGTGTATGACAGTTTACTTTTTATTCTCCCACGCTTTACACTCACAACCAAATAACAGACAGTAAGGGGCACTTAATTATGTGCCCTGAACCAGTGAAAATGAATGGACCCTACAACAATACTGTCAACAAATCAGCTGTTTACTAGACTATTCTGGATGAGCTCCTTGTACTAGGATCTGCCACAAAGAAACAGAAGAAAGCATATCATGCTAGGTATGAAAACAAACTTAAAGACAATGGTCCAGCATAGAGAGATAATAATGAAAAAGCAAGCCCTCTGACATCACATAGACTGGGATAATTGATCAACAATCTAGGATTTTTAGTAGGGAAAACCTATGGGCAGAGATGGGTCATGATTTTAGAAATTTTTAAAAAATGGAAGAATTATTTTTAAATGTATAAAATGCACCTACAGGAGGGTTGTGTTATAATGATCATGTGCAACCCTACATAGACCCTACATAGGCCTGATTCATTAGCACACCCGTATCCAAGAATACTTCCCCCCAGTCCCACCCTCCAAACACAACCAACTGTGAACATTTAGTGTTTGCCCTGACATATCATTGAATTATATTACTTTAATTCTCATTGGGTCCACCCTCAAACCCTGTAAGTTCTGAGATCCCTTGGTAACATCTAATTTTAATATCTAATGTAAATTTGCTCCTATGTAAAATATAATTTTTTAAACATTAAGAATGTTAAGGACTCAGAGAACAAGTAGACAGCTTCCTAGAATATTTCTACAAACATTAATGGGATTAACTATTTGTTTTCTTTAGGAAGATGCAAAACACAATCTCATAATTTGATTCCTAAAACCTTTATAACCTGGATTCCTACGTATGTGCTGAAACCATGTTTTCCACTGACTAATATCCACTGACTAATTATATTCCAAATTGTTGGTTTGCTACAGGTATCCATTTCCAAGAAAAATAAGTAGTTGGTTTGTTCCACCCACTTTATGCTCAGGTGACCTCTATCACAACCTAGGTGGCCGGTGCACAGAACAGGAGTTCCCTTCAGATTACAAAAGGAAAGCCCAATGTCCCTTTCCAACAAAGGAGCATCGGTCCCTGAGCAGGATACATCAGAGCAGGGACAGTGGCAGACTTTCAGGACGGGACCTAACCTCAGTCCATAGTCAGGCATTCACTGTTCTAAGGAAAGGCATGTGGGGACACAATTTCAAAAAGAGAGCAACAATAAGAGAAGATTAGTTCAAGAGCAGAAAGCACACTCAGAAATTAAGTACCATTTGCCAAGGACAGAACACAGGATCTCAGACCAAAAGCAGGCAGAAAGAAGGACCAAGGAAGATTTTGGTATGAAGGATACAGAACACAGCATTGAGAATCGAGTCAAGTGCATTAAGATGCAGATAAGGACAGGAGGTGCTACCAGATGGGACTGATGTTAGGTGGGAACCAATTGGTACAAAGGTGAGAGAAGGGCTACCTTGGGGCTGCTGAGGAAAGGAGCATCCTTATGAGCTTCCTGCTCAAAGCACTAAATCTGCAGAGAGAAGTTAGAAATGCAGGCGATGGAATTATACGTCTGAATTTATCCCCTTAGACAGGACTATTCCTTTCACCACTGAGGTTGGATTTGAACTGTCTGCCCCATCAACTAGATTTCACGTCGTGGGAGGTAGTAATAGTAAAACTACCTTTAGAAAAATATTCCTCAAGATGGCCGTTACCAATCTATTTGTGGAAAATATGTAGTTTTAAGTGCAATTTTAAAATGTAATATTTTTTCCAAGAGCTAGAGACGTTAATTCAAACCATGTGTGAAATCGAAGAGAAATGAAACTCAAATCAGACCCTATCAAAAAAAAAGTCTATGAGTTTTCACAAGATAATGAACCCAATGTTTTAACATTGCCACTATAGGGTAGCTTTTGTTTGGTTTTATTTTATTTTAGTTTTTAGTGTATGTGTGTTTTGAAGAGATTTTGAATGTGCTTCCAGAATCTAGCTGAGTTCAGCAGTTAAAAACCCACCTTCATCATCCATTTCTTTTATTTCTAAAACTCCCATTCCATGTTACCTCTTTTACCATTCATTAATACACGGAATGATTTGTTCTGGGAAAAGACTGGGTTTTAGGCTTCGTCTAGAGATTTAGTAGAAGAGAAGTTAAAATTGGTAGCTGAAACGGAGACTGTGTATTAACAGAAAATCAAAGACTGACGGGCCAATGAAATACTTTTTAAGAAAAACTATCAGTTAAGTAAAATGCAAAATATGACTTACCCTTAGTATATACTGAATTCAAAATGATTTTTTTTTTTGTCTAGCTTGATACCTAATAACAGTAAGAAGAGTCGAAGGAGTAAGAACCGATTTTTTTTAAGTAATGACATTAATATTTGCTTTAGGATTTTCTTGTCATCACAAATCATTCTAAGCTTTTCAGAAATTAACAAACATGTGAGTGCTATAGGCCTTAATTTTACATCATCACCTCCTTTCTGTCTTTTCACTCATTTTCTCTCTAAAAGTACTCATAAGGAGAACACAATTGTCGGAAACAGGTAACCAGTCTCAGACATAAGGACTTGGTAAATATATATTTTTAAAAATCATTTTGCTTTATTTCTGAAAAGCAGAGTTCTATGAAAAATTTCAATTAATGTTTTACAATATTATTTATTAAATATCCATATACCCCCCAAGTTCAAATTATTTATGAAAAATATCCTCTACCTCATGGAAAATTCCACATTGAGACACAGGAGAAAATGTAGCTCTGTCTTTGATAAGAAGACAGGTGACCAGCGCTTCTTCACACTCGGCGTAAATGTTAAAAACCACCCTTTGAATTATGCTGACAGCTCCTGCTTTGGGGCCTGATGGTTAGTTAGCTCTGACTATCCTGCAGCAGTTTTCATCCGCCCGAGGCTTGTTCAGAGTCAACATGGCGTTGTGATTGCTATAAGCAGGACCATTTGCCCCTGACTTTCAGAGGCTGAGAGCAAGGCTAAAATATTTTACATTATACTTTGGGGGCGTCTTTATAAAATGTTTCTGCCCACGCCACTTATAGCACTGAGAATGTACTCTAAGTTCTGCAACATTTTAAAAAGCCAACCAGCCCCTACCTTGATCTGCATCTGTTACAGCTGGCCACCCTGGAGCCTCATTATTGGTAATTCTGTCTGATTTGCATATCACACAGAGCGCCATGGTGAAGGTCCCAAATATTGTGCTTCCTTCACCACAAAAGGCAGTGTCCCTCTTTATCGTTTGTTACTCGCCAGCACTAGGCCCTCCACCTCTTTGGGGTCTTTAGATTTTCCAACTTGCAATTGACCTAAATATATCTTACCTTAAATTATTGCTAAATCACTATCTGTCATCATCCTCAGTCCGTTCTTTAAAATACAAGCATCTGTAAAGTCTGCAAAGGCCAGAAGTACCTCTTCCAAAGCCCTCACCATGCGTGCTCTGTGAATTGCATGACATCAGCCTTTTACTACAGCTATTTCCCAGTGACTGACATTACCAAAGACCGAAAGAGCATTTGTTCTCAGCTATCTCTAGCTGTCTGCACTTCGAAGACTATTAATATTAATCTGCTTTATGTAGTTAACATTTACAGGAAAAGTTCTATCTAATCGCATGGAATTACATTGTAGTAATTCATAGCCATTGAATGCTAGCTAATATATACAAAGGGAACTAGAAAGATGCCCACAGAGGACCTCCCTAGGGTAGCGATTGCAATCTCTGCCTGTTGCATTCACTATAAAATTATAACCATAAATGTATAAATTAAAATGGAAATACATTCCTCTAATGCCTTCTTAACTTCCTTAAAATGATTTCACAAGTAAGCAAAGATCGTGAACTAAAAATATGCAAAGGAAGAAAGACAGTCAATAAACAGAAAAAAATGTTCATTTGCATTAATCAAAAGAAAAACGCATGCCATTATACCATTATTACCATTAAATTGGAAATAATTTAAACCATATTTTTAATGTGATGAGAGTACAGTGAAATTATAGATAATGTTTATTCACTGATGATGGGAATATAAATTGATAAATTGTGTTAGAAAATGATTTGGCACTATGTCTTGATACCTTTCAAAGGGTACATGATTTTGGATCTAGGAATCTCACATCTGGAATAACTCCTAATGTGCGCATGTTCATTGTAGCCATAAGTAGAAGAGCACAAATGTAAAACAACCAAAATATCCAAAAATAGGAAAATGTTTTAAAAATTTGCTATAAATAGATTAAATATATGCTGTCATTTAAAATTATATCCTCAGAGAGTATTTAATTATATGGAGAACATAAAACTATATATAAGACATCTGTAAATTATATATCCATACACACACACACACACACACACACACCCACCCCACCAGGAGTAAATATTTGAAACATCAAGCTGGTTACGGGTTTAGGAGGAATAGTTTTTATTGATTTCTTTCAAATTTCTTTTTTATATTTTACTCTTACAGAGTTCTCCTTTAAAATTATTTGTACACATCTTTACCTTTTACCAGGGAATATAGTAATTACATGCTTTCTTATCTGGAAAAATATTCGTTGGTGGGGTGGACACATTGTAATTAACTTCATTTTCTGATTTATGAAGTTTTTAATCTTCTAGTATCAAATCACTAGAGATTATCAATAATTAGTGTATGTACATGTCATAGAATAGCATAGTAATAGTATATGTCATAAAGTACCTTTGGCATATATACTAATTTTTTATAATCTCTAGTGATTTGATATTCTCTAGTGATTTGACAACATAAAGTTTATGTTGTCATGGACTTGAGTTGGATGCACTTCACCTCCTCACCATAGGCTCCTATTTTGTTAAAGGTAAATACAGTCTTTGGACACAATAAACTCTCAGCACCTAAGCGCACACATATTGCAGTCAGAGTAAGAAGTGAATACCTTATTCTAGCTGAATGTATTGATATTTTACTTTAAAACACATGATGAGTATATAAATAAGAAGTTGTTTTAAATATAGAAAATGCAGGGAAGTTTTAAGAAGTTTTATCAATAGTA
Organism: Anoura caudifer; assembly: GCA_004027475.1. Lineage (NCBI taxonomy): Eukaryota > Metazoa > Chordata > Mammalia > Chiroptera > Phyllostomidae > Anoura > Anoura caudifer. The sequence goes on from PVKU01001349.1 coordinate 154,312, forward strand.
TTCAACCCTGGTTACGTATTCAAGTCATCTGGGACCTTTTAAAAAGCTACTGATGTTCAGGTAAACACCCTATGATTTTGACTTACTTGGTCTGATGTGGGCCATGAACTTTGGAACTTTTATTTTATTTTTTTAATATTTTATTTCTTTATTTTTAGAGAGAGGGGAAGGAAAGGAGAAAGAGAGGGAGAAAAACATCAATGTGTGGTTGCCTCTCACATGGCCCCCATTGGGGACCTGGCCCTCAACCCAGGCATATGGCCTAACTGGGAATCGAACTGTGACCCTCTGGTTCACAGCCCACACTCAATCCACTGAGCTACACCAGCCAGGGTGAACTTTGGAACTTTTAAAGTTTCTAAGGATACCAATGTTAGGAATCATATTGGTATTTTCTGACACTTTTAACATTCATTATTTGTACAAGAATTCACTAATTTTTTTTGTCTTCTCACCTAAAACCCTTATTGTAATCCTAGTGATTTCTTAGAGGACATTACCTGACATGGCCAGAATATGCTTTCTTCATCATTAGCCATATTCCATCCATCAGCATGAATCATTGAATACACTCCTAAAGAGGGGTCTTAGACATTACATGCTCCAAATATAGCTACCTATAAGCTCCTTAGTCAACTCAAAATGCATTACGTTCCTGGTGATGGACAGGGTATGGATAAAAAAAGAAGAAAGTGTTATTAAAGGGGAACTCTGAGATTGAGAGCTGAGCAACTAGGCAGTAACCTGAAGACAAAGAAGACTGGAAGAGATACGGGCTTGGGAGGAAGACTCTTGAGTCCAGTGTCGTACATGTGGAGTTTGAAGTGCTATTATAACGGTCAAATGAAGATGTTAATGATGCAACTGGATAATGTATATGGGGCACAGAAGCAAGAAAAAGTAAGTAGATAGGCCTCGCCAAGGGTAGGGTGTTGCTAGATGAGTGAAGAAAACAAACCACACCCTACCACACTCACACACACAAAGGAGCAAGGGGATTTTACCAAACTGGTGAGTGTGTTATTAAAATGGTTTCTTATGGTCTTTAAACTAGATGGGGAGGAATGGGAGGGCTGACTCAGCTTCCAAAAAGTAATGAGGCCAATTACTAACTGCAATCAGAGTAAAACATAAACAAAGCAGAGAGAGGGATGGAGAGACAGAGAGACAGAGACAGAGGGAATTGGCATTACGAATGACATCACCTTATACTTTCACTAACCTCCATTGTAAAATCATTTTCTCCTTGCCACCATTACACTGGTTTCTCTTATATCTGTGATGGTTGTGGGGGGTTTGTACATACAGTCACAGAGTGTGAACACTCTTTCTAGTTCTATATATGCTTTCCAGATGTGTTCACTTAGCATCTAAATATTGTTATGTCAGTCACACGTTCATTGGCCATTGCTATTTGAGAGCTAGTCTGGAATTAGTGAGACTTGTTTCTAATCCTGGTTCTGTCATCAGTTGTTGGTGGTGACCTTACCATCTGTAAAATTGCTAAATTGATATCTCAGTGGTATCCTCTAGCTTTAAGATTCCAAAACAATGACTTTATCAATAAGGTTGCCTAATACTCTTACATTCACAGAGATTATTTTTTGAGGTGGGGAGAAAACATAACTCAAAAACCTTTTCCTACACTAGGCTCAGTAAGACTTTCCACGTTTCTCTGACATAGTCTGGGACTTCTCCCAAAGTTGTCCCATGTGCATTACGGCATGCCCTGTGGCTCTATACCTCGATTCCCATTAGCTGAAATTTGCTGGAGAAATCCCCAAAATCTTACAGATTTAGACTATGTGACCAAATCATTATATGCATTTCTCACTTCCTTTACTGTAATTTTTGCTTCCAATTTCTGCAAAACCTGTACCTAACTTAATTATGTTCTCTTTGTTTCATATCTTTTCTGGCTTTCAAAACATTTTCAACTCTTCTATCATTAAGTTTATCACAGTGGTTTTTTTTATCTCTCCAAATTCCTCACACTGAACTTCATTCTCTTCATTAACATAAAACTCTTAACACACCTTTGAATGTGCCTTAATTCTCCTATCTCCTTATTAACTTGGGTTTTATTATTTATACTTTTATCTTTGCTATTTTAATTTCAAGTGAATTCTCCTTAACATCATTTGCTGCCATCTTCATTTTGAATGTTAAAATAGCACTTCAAACTCCACATGTACGACACTGGACTCAAGAGTCTTCCTCCCAAGCCCGTATCTCTTCCAGTCTTCTTTGTCTTCAGGTTACTGCCTAGTTGCTCAGCTCTCAATCTCAGAGTTCCCCTTTAATAACACTTTCTTCTTTTTCATCCATATCCTGTCCACCACCAAGAACGTAATGCATTTTGAGTTGACTAAGGAGCTTATTGGTAGCTATATTTGGAGCATGTAATACATAAGACCCCTCTTTAGGTATTCCCTCTTTTGAAAGTTTTTCCTTTCTCTTTTTAAATTGTTTTCTTCATATTTATGTTAAATACTATACTTTTCATAGTACCCTGAGAATAGAGAGTCTTTTGTTTACAGTAAGTCTTCAAAAGCTGGTGTGTTCAGCATATCTCAATTTGGCATTTGCAGCATTTTAAGTGCTCAACAGCCAGTCATATGCGGCCAGTAGCTGCTGTATTAGATAGCATACCTCTAGACAGAAGTCATGTGGTTTTTTATCCACTGGCTTAAGAAGCCAAAATGTTGAGTTATGCTGGTGAATCCTACCAGGACAGAAAGAAATGTGTTTCCAAAACCAGATTTACTCATTTGTCTATAGACAATGGAACAAACTGCCCTGTAAACCCAGTGAGTCCCTTCTCACTGGACCACTCTGAGCAGTGGTTGGACAACCATGAGGAGCGGTTCCCGAATCATGACACCAAAAGTCAAATGAGGTGACCTCTAAGGTTAATTCCAGCTCAGACACTGCAGGTTTGATGCACGATTTGCAACCACACATTAGGCTGAGTTATTTCTTGGCATGTATATGGCCCTCTCTCTTTCTGTTTATCTCTGTCTCTGTCTGTCCCCCTCACACAACACATATACACATATATTTATGTACATGTGTGTGATTGTGTATCATTTACTCAACCACAAGCTCCAGTCTTCTATTCCTACTGGTCTGCCACAGTTATCACAGAATAGTTTCAAATATTCCTTTGGATAAGTAATGAACTGGTAAAGATAACACAGTCTAATTTTAGACTTCTTGGAATCCTCTGGCCTTTATATTTTCTCTAACATCTAGCATATAGAACATGTCACTAATTTTTTTTATTTAACCATTGTTCAAGGACAGTTTTCTGTCTTTTACTCCCATCCCAGCCAACCTCCCCCAGCCCTCCCCGCCTCCCTCCCATTTCCATCCCCACCCCCTAGTTTTTGTCCATGTGTCTTTCATACTTGTTCCTGTAAACCCTGCCCCTTTTCCCCTGAAATTCCCTCCCCTCTCCCCTATGGCCAGCCTGTTCTCTATTTCAGTGTCTTTGGTTATATTTTGCTTGTTTGTTTAGGCAGCGAAAGATAAATAGCATATGATCTCACCTTTAACAGGAACCTAAACAACAAAACATGTCACTAATTTAAAGCTAACACAGAGTACTATGTAATTGGAATTGAAACTCATCAAATGTGCCTTCCACAATCATCATTACTAGGACGATAAAAGAGTTCACTATGCAGATCTTTAGGTAGATACTCAAATAACTTTCATCTATCACATCTAAATAACCCTTTTCTAGGCAATATTCCCCCCGTTGCTCTATACCAGTGATTTTCAAACTTTTTTCACCTCATGGCACATATAAACTAATTACTAAAATTCTGCAGCACACACAAAAATATATTTTTTGCTGATCTGACAAAAATGGCAATAATTTTTATTCACTCACACTGGATGGCTGTTGTTGTGTTGGCTGTTGTCATTTTTCTTTTATCTGACAATCTAAGGGAAAAGAGGTCAGTGGCCCTGACTATATAGTCAGGTACTGCACATGATAAAAATTCTTGTAGCACAGTGGTGTGCCATGGCACACTGGTTGAAAATCATTGGCATATTAAATAAAACAGCCCTTTCTCCCAGTCTTGACAGACTGGCCTCATGCATGAGATGAACTTTATTAGCTAGCCAGCCCACGTTCCTGGCTGCCTGTCAAATCTTTGCGATTGTCCAAGCTGCATAATGACACCTGGTAGATTAGTGTGTGCCAAGGCCTGTCAGTGTCTCAAAGGTGGGGGAAATGTCCCCATGCCTGTTAGGGCTCCCAGAGAACTACCACTTGCCTGCCCCTTCTGCTCCCTGATGCAGATTAATTGGAAGCTCAACCTTCAGGCAGCAGTTGGTAAGGTCAAGATGTTGGAAGTACAGTTTAGACCCTATCAGAAAAACTGGGAGCTGGGACCCTCATCTACTCACTCTGTGCTGAGTCAGAGGCAGTAGCTACTGAGTGCCTTCGTGTGGGGCGGAGGTATCTATGAATGCTGTGCTGCCATCAGCCTCCAGAGCTAGATGATTTGGGGGCTGGGCCCTCAGGTGGCAGCCATAACAGTTGGACAAGCTTCTTCCAGGGAGAAGCTGACTTGGCTTTACTGTTGCAATGAGCTGGGAGAGATGGCAGGGAAGGTGACCCACCAGCACTTTCAGGGTTGCAGTATTCCAGGCAGCTCCCACATGCAGGCTGATGGGAACCTCAGCCAGCAGCTGGGAGAGTGTGCAGTCCAGTCCCTTCCATGAAGAAATTGGGAGATGGGCTTTTTTTTGCCAGCTCCCCTTGTGATGAGCGGTAAAGGGTACCTGTGGGAAGTGCTTGTGCATCCATCTGAAAACTCCCATTTTTTTTTTTTTTGATTTATAATGATCCTGTAGGACTCACAAATGCCCCACCCCATTGCTATCAGAGCTAGGTGGTTTGGGGACCTGTCCTTCAGGTGGCAGCCTTAAGAGCTGGAGCACTAGATTTGTAGTCCAAACCTCTTCTCCGCATTGAGAATCTGGGGGTAGGGAGTTCCCTCCTGACTGTATGGCACTGTGTGGGGGACAAGGTTTATGGCTAGAATGTGCCTCAGCCTTTCCAACCCATTTCACTGTATTTTCTCAGTCAGTGGACATGGAGGAGGCTCCCAACCAGTTTCTAGATTTCTCTTCAAGCAAACGGATCTGTATGCAACTGTGTACTTGGTGCATCTGTGGGAGAAGAGAAAGTGGGAAGCCACTTATTTCACCATTCTGGTGAAGTCCTCAGAAGCTCCACAATAATAATTCTTTATCATAGCATTTTTATTTGTTTAGGACTAGTTGTAATGTAATCTATCAATGTAATTTAAGGTTTCTAAGCTTCAATTTATTTGCTTCTTATTAAATGAAGATAGCATAAAATACAACAAATTATAACATACAGTCATCATTCTTTTAAATGCAATAATAATATGCATTCTACATCTATTACTTACGTAAAATTATAAGCCTTACAGTTAAGCTTCTTTTCAGGCTCACTTTCCTAGGGGTGTACTTGCTAAGGTACACCTATCACATTTCCGAACTTCACTGTCTGCTTTCAAAAATAGGATCCTTCTAAGTAAAAAAGGATCATTTCTATTTCAGTGTTTAAAAATATTTGATAATATTTCTCATTGTACAATTTACACGTGAAACTCATATACAGCTTTAAAGAAACTTGGAATAGTAAATTCGAACTTTATTTTTTAAAAAATAACCTAGGCCTAAATTTAACATTTTCCTGCTCAATGACAATACTTTACGAGTGCACACTTTGTTCAGATAGGATTGAAGACAACCGTTAGACTGTGTTACTGTGAAAACTCTCTTGCCTCTCTACAATTGTATTTAGAAGGAAGGCGATTTTGATAACATTAAAGCAAATGAAATGCAAATAAAACTGGTAGCTGGACACCTAACAAAGACTTGGTTAAAAGGAAGAATTTCTGAAAAGTACTAGTGCCCTCAAAATACTTAGTTTCCATCTTAAAACTATAAATTTACATCGCTAATGTGGGCCTAATTTGCTTTCTTTGGAGATTGCAATTCAAAATCAGTTCCCACATAAGCCACACCCACAATGCATCATCTACACAGTCAGAGCTAGAATTTGACAATCATGAAGCAATTTAACATAGTGCTTTTCTAGATTTTACAATTTTATTTTCTTTCTTTTCCAGTTGTTAAGGCCAATCCTAATTAGGGAATAATATTTTTTGTAGCGAGTCTTTCCAAAGAATTTTACCCCAGTTTTAGAAATAACACATTCATTTCAGATAACTTCATTGGTTTGCACAATATTTAAATTTATAATGACAACGTATATAACGGCCCCAAACAGATTTAGGAGTGACTGACTCTTGGTAAACATACAACTCGACCAGCAGAAGCAAGTGTATGTGGACATGTTAGAATATTTTATCAGTCAGCATGTGTCTCAGAAGGGATGAAACACTTCAGTGTATCTGGGGAGTCAGGTAAATGACCATCAGTCAGGAAAGATTCTATTCCAGTTCACTTTTTGAGCAAGAATTTTACTACTCTTTTCCATAACCTTTTAACATTTTACGCTGTGCAGATTACCTGGATGGGTTATGCCTGCTATATATAGCCTGTTCTATGGAGTTTGTTTCCTAAAACGATTCTTAAAATGCAGAGAAACTGTGTGTTTATGCAGCCAATAATGATATAATAAAAATCCCAATGTAAAGGTAAATTATCATAATTTTAATGATTACACAGTCAAACAAGTACTTGAGTCTCAACTATATGCAAAGCACTGTTCGTATTTCATTCAGAATATCAAAAATAATGTTATTCTTTCCAACATAAGACAATTTGTTTCCAAGTTTTTATTGGCAACTCCCTACATCTATTTTAGTTTTCTTAAAGTTATTAATCATAAAGTTTCTACAACATTATAAAAATTCATGAATAAGGCAAATGTAGCTGATTTTCCACCAGCAAACGAAAAAATAATTTGTTCACTTTACCTCCTAGTCTTTTTATGTGTTTTTCTATATAAGAACACACAAGTTATATGTCTTGCTTTATGTTTTTATGTGTCATTAAACACAAGTGCCCTTGTGTTTCTATGAAGTCGTTAGACGTACGTAGAATTGCTGCAAGAGTCCAATGAGAAGAAATAGCACAATTTATTTAACTGCTTCTCTAGTCAACATTAATGCTATTTTCAACTTTTAGAAATCATAAATAATGCTGCAATGAACATCTTTATCTTATAACTCTATTCTTTTTTAGGAAAAACACATATCTCTAGAATAAATTCCCTAAAGTAGAATTAATAGTACAAAGGATATGAAGGTTTTATGGCTTATAATATTTATTACCAAATTACTTCTGCTACAGTGGATTTTCAGCCATAAAATATAGTACCACATATATGGTTTTATGTATAAGGCTCTGCAAGAAAGCAAACTTTATAATGTTCAGTGATGTGTAGTAGAAGAAATAAATGCATAAAATACAATTGTGTATTTTTGATAGCATAAGAGACAGAAGAATGTAAGAGCATGCAGAATTCAATGGTAGCACTATTTATTTTGCTTTATTTTTTATTTTATTATTTTTTGATAGTTTCAGAATACAGCGTAGTGGTCAGAATGGTAGGACGGTTGACCACAGCTGCCAGTACAGTGAGCTCCAGTTTGCTGCCGTCTTCAGCAGCATTGGCTACTATTTTTATATTTTGTTAGTTTAAAAAGTAGAAAGTATATTTAACCACATCGTTAATATAACTCAATTTTGTATATGTTTATAGATTTATACATAGAGGATAATACACAGGAAAGGCAAAGGAATATTTAAAAGAAAATCAGGATAAAGTTTCTCTCTGGGAAGGAGGCTGTAAAGATGAGAGAGCAATAGGGAGGGGTCATCTACATACTGGAAGAGTTCCATTCTTCACCGGGTGAACTCAGCACCAAAGTCGTTTTTATTGTTCTTTAAACAGTGTAGATATACATCATGTATGCCTTTGCACATATGTTTTTTCACACAAAAAAATAACTTTAAAAATGAGCTACATGGATCATAGCCCGTCATCCTTAACCTTGTGTTTGCTTTGCTAATATGCATTATGGAGATGGTGATTAATTACGAGAATCCCAACAACTGAGGGCTGGCCCATCCTGGTGCATAAGCACTACGCAGCCTGCCTGCGGCCAGGCGGTCTCAGCGCACCCACCCACGCTTTCCTCTCCAGGTCTCCTCAGTCTGAGACGCCAGTGGTCCCTGACTCCCTGGCCCTCAGCAGCATAACCTCAGGAACTTTCCCTTTTTTTCTAAATGTCAGTAAGTCATTCTTTCTCAAGAAAAAGTTGTATTGCTCGTTCAAAGTGAAAGAAAAAGAAACTCCATTTTATCTCAAGAAGAAAGTTAAATTAGAAAAAAGAACAAGGACAGGAAAACGTGGAAGCAGCTACACAGCCCTGCGGATCCCCGTCCCAGAGCCTTTGCAGCCAGCCAGTCACCAAATTCCTAGAACCACACACCGTGGACAACCAAGTCCTGCTGCTAATATGTGGGAGGCCGTGCTCTCTTTCATGAATGTTTCATATTAACTCACTCGTATAAATCAGAACGCTTATTGTGAAGAGCATGCCAACTACATTTACACTTTCCAGTTAAAATTTTAATCGTGTGTGTCCTTCCACTGTGATGGTACCGTTGGCACCCCCCTGTGATGTTCGGTCCCACTGGCATTATTTGCAGCCATGTTTAAAGGTGCTCAGAAGTTCTTAAGTAGCGAGACAAAAGGTTTTATTCACGTTATCCAGTTTCCACAGAGAAAGGAATTTTATATCTCAGGCTCAGCAATTTGCATCACTATTAGAAAAGTAATATTCATATACTTAAAATATTTCCCCAAATCTCCTGGAGATCACAGATACTATTTTTGAAGTGAAAAAATACTTATGAAAAGTATTTTGAAGTTAAAAAGGAAAGGCAAAATTATTCTTAAAGTTAAATATAATGGTATGATACCTTATTTATTCAAATATTTTATTGTTTACCTATTACTTCCAAAGTAATGGCAGGACACAAATTCTACAAAACAGAACAAAAGATTACCTACATAGCTCACAGAAGAAAAAAAAAGATTTACAGATGAAAAAACTTGACTACCAAAACATCCTGTTCTGGATAGGTAGCTGAGGATTTTTTCTCTGAAAGTTATGCTTTTTTGCAGTGAAATGATTTTGTTATTTTATTAAAAGACTAATCAAAGCTTCTATAAGAGCAATATTTCTAAAATGATGTGGAGACGGGCACTGAAAAGCTATCAGGACCTCAGGGTGGCCCTGAAGTATCCAAGCAACAATTTCATGGCAACATGGAGTTTATGTCAGCGCGCACGTGGAGGACGAGGCTCTGTGTACCCAAACCAGCGTGAAAATGCCAAAAGCAGCGCATGGTCAGCGGAATGCTGTTGAAACACTGGCGTTAGGAGAAAAGGCTACTACTCAACAAAATCTCCATTTTGCATTGAGTGATGTAATGTGAAGTACTATGTATATGTGTAGTGACTCGACTCAATTATGTTCAAAACTAAATCTTCAAAGGAGAATGAGAATAGCACGTAGTGACCGAAAAATATCAACAAGAACACATACTGTTTTACGTAAGCAGGTATAGAGATACCATTCTTAATCAATATTCTGGACAGCCTGTACACATAATAACTTTATGGCCACAGACTTTTACTTCTTGACAAAATGTTTCCCAGTAGAGCACCTTAAAAGTAGTTTCCTAAATAAAACATATTATTGTTTTTCCATTAAAATGGAATAAGAGTAATAGAGCAAAGAGAGGACATTTGTGTATATTTACAAGTAAATCTCTGGAGAAAAAAAGACCTGCTGGACATTAAGGTACAGGAAGCAGAGTCTCACATTGCTGGTCTTCAGAAGTCTTCTGTCTTTCCTTCTTACCTCTGGGGTTTGGATGGGAGCCATCTACACCCCTGGGCTTGAAGTTGCCTTTTTGTTTAAACTTGGATGTTTACTAACAATGCAACTCCTTACAACATTTATTTGTTATTGGATGAAACACCAGTTGGGAATAGAAGGGTTATAGCCATATTCTAAACCTTTCAGCCTTTCTGGGTTAATCAAATTGTCACCTTAATTCATTCTGGTAATTGGAGCCCAGTTCTCCTCTCAAAAGTAATAATTAGATGAATGTGAGAAACAGAATTATATTTGTATCAAAATATATTTACATGATTTTAAAAATAAACATAACTTAAAATACACATTTTAAACATTTATTGTCTAAACATACAGAAAATTAATGTGCTTTCTGGAGTCCAATATTTTTAAATATCCCTTGTGTTTAAGACAGTGTCTAATGAATTAGGCATTCGAGTCATCTTTTCTGTGTGCCAGCTAGGATATTACTGCACAGTATTAAATCTTTTATAAGTCAATATCCTTCTTTTGTGACATATTTCCTTCTGAAAAGGAACAGCAATATAAAATTACTAGTAGCTAGGAAAAGAAAGTGAATTTAATTTTGTTATTGTATGTTTTTGTTTGTACGTTTTGTTTCACATGTTAAACATGCTATAAGCTATTTCTTGCCTCCAAGGAAGCTTGACATCTTTGGGTAACAAATGATCTTTTGTGTCCTTAGGGTATCATTTAAAATTCACTATTTTGTAATTAATTTTGAGAGTCTCTTAAATGGTTCTAAGTGCCTAAGGGCCTCTTCCCATTAGAGTCACTGACTAGGGAAAAAAGTATATCAAAATACATAACATCTGAAAAATCATTGGTTGGTATGGATACCAGCATAAACAATTAATTATTACACATGAGAATATGTATAGTTATTGGAAATAATAATGGTCTTATAATTATAATTATTTTTATACATTTTATTTTCTTTAATACCTCACTGCATTCAGTTGTCTTGAACAATTTGAATTTTTCTCCTCATTGGTTAGATGATTTCCTAATACAGATTGACGCCATATTGAATTGAACACTAGTAGGAAAGGTGCTTGTAGCTCTGACTTTGAGGTTTCAGTTGTTCTAGGGCAAAGTCTTGTGACATAACCTGGCCAAGGGCAGTGCACAGCAGGGCTGGATGGCTGCTTTGGCCTCTGCATCTAGTGCTGAGACAAGATGACTCTCCACTTTTGGAGAAACACAGAACTTTCTCTCATGAACCACTTAAAAATACTTGAGTCCATTAGAATTACTATTGGAAGGTACAACTGACCGGCCTAAGTTTATCCCAATAGGGTAGAAAATGCCCATTAATAGCAGAGCTGTTGTTCAAACTCTGCTCTCCAGTCTTCCCATCGGGAGGGTGTTCACTACACTGTCCTCTGCTACAGCTTAGCTCGTCTTTTGATTTCACATTTCTAGGCATACCACCTTTGCAAGTCTAGGTCTGCAGAAATCATGCTGTAATTTTTTATAAATAAGCTGGAGGTATGGAGGGTAGGGAAAGTGGTAGAATATAATCAAAATTTACATATGTCTAAAGGCAATTTCCAGCAGGTAACTAGTTAGAACTGGTCAGATTGTTGTTTTCCAAAAATGTCATGAACATACATCATGATCATGAATGTACATAAAGCCACCGGATCATACACTTTAAAATGGTTAAAATGGTGATTTTATGTTAAGTGTATTTTAAAACAATAAAAAACTTTTTTAAGACCTCAAAAAATTCTTGATGCTGTGCTGCTGATACCAGCATTGCTTACCACCTAAAATGCCATCCCTCCGGCTGCTCAGTATGTTCGATGCCCCACTGAGCTCTACGCACCCTGTGCCAACTTTCCCATTCGTCCCAGCCTTTGTTGTAATGTGCCCCTCTGAGCTCCTAAATCATGTATAATATGTCCATGTAATAGGACCGCAAATGTACCATTTATCAAATATTTGTATTTATTTTGATGAATTCTATCATTGTGAATAATCATAAAAGTTCTCTGAGGGGAGGCAATATGTGTTATAGTTCTTTGAATACCTGTAGACTCTAAGTTGTCTGTCCTAAAGTTACTGTGGGCTAAATAAATAATTCTTAAAGTCACTATGTCCTCTAGCAATAGGGTTAGCTAATTCTAATGTGAGAATTATTGGTTTAAATTTTGTACCTGACTGGGTCAAACATCCATCCATTTATTCTTTTATTAATTGAAACTAATTACAACAACTTGCATATATCAGGTGCTCTGCTAGGTATTAAACAGAGGCATAAGTAAGACAATCAGTGCTTAAGTTGCTCAAATCTTAGGGGGAGAGAAAAGCTGTAAACATATAGTTTATTTCAATGTGATACATATTAGGTGTGTTTTTATAGTTGGAGAAATTTCAATGACTCCTTAAAATCCTGGGCTCCAGAGTCCAAGCTAGATACGAATACTCCTACCACTGAGCTGGCTGGGATTTGGAGATGCACACCTCTCCAACACTTCAGCTTTCCTCCCTGCAAAATGGGCATGAAAACAGCCCCCATCTCACAGTGTTGTTATGAGGATCAAATAAAATGCTGCATGTGTCATGCTTAGCACTATGCTTAACACGTTGTAAACACCCAATAAATATTAGCTCCTCCTTTTGCCTTAGTGTGCGACCCTGAGCCAGAACCACGGCTCTGTTTTCACAGATCTGAAATCAGGTCTCACAACATACACTACACGATCAAATTGAGGACTTAGTAGATGCCACCAACTGGATATATCTCCAGCTCACAAGGGTTCCTCTTTCTCTGGGAAAAGCCATATATGCAAATATGGACTTTGAGTATATATCACATCAGTGTCCTTGACCTTCCTCTTGACTATAACTAAATAACATGAGAATAGATGCAAGATCTAGGCTGCATCGGATTCTTCAGATTTTTTTCTCTAGAGCATTTGATTATTGAAATGAAGATACGGAGAAATGGAAGGTCATTGGAGCTGAGAATTCTTCATGGCAAAATTTTTGAGCGACAGTCTCTGATGCGCCTCAGGTGCTAAACTTCCGGAGGTGTGGTCGTTGAGCATGTCCTTTGATTCTGTGAGCTGTGACAGTGTTCTTGTTCACTTCAATCACCAGGGTCAGTAACTTGCTTGAAACAAGCAGACTAACAGAATAGTGCTGCGGAAGGGTTCTCCTTTTGCTAGGATTAGCCAGCTGGTTTCTCTTTCCATGAAAACCTGTGAGGGCCCGAACATGTCCTAATCAGTTGATCTATGCAATTACTCTCAAGCAAGATTTTAAAGAAAACAGGGAAAATTACATATTTGGTTGTGAATGATTTGCTTTCTACCATGACTTGAACATCTGAAACTTAGGGTAAGCTACTTCTCTATCCCTTTTTATTCTCCATCCATCAGTGGAAACAATGTCATTCCTCTAACTCATAACCCACATAGGAATTTCACAAGGAAAAGGGGACCAGCTCTGAATTTACTAGCAGAACCTAAGGCTTCTCCTCCCTACTCTAGAAGGTTAGGTCCCTGGCGTATACAGTCTCTGAGGCCTTCGGTGGCTATGTGTTCATTGATTCTGTCCCACTGAGCAAAAGGAGGCAGATAAAAGAAATGTTAATAGGGTGTCAGTAGGGATGACAAAGACATATCATTTGTTGTCAGATGCCCTGGGGATAAAGGAGGGAATGTCTGTGTAATGGTACAGACTTAATAGCACATAACTAAAAGATGGATGTATCATTTTTTTTAAAGCCATGTCTACTTAACACTATGTGCTGAAGAAATGTTTGATTGACCTTTAATTTCTGACTGGAGCTGTTGCTGTCATTGCTCCAAATGTTGTGACACATTAAAGAGACATGCCAGTGGACTTAAAAAAGAGAGAGACAGAAAGCTTACTCTTCAGACATTTATTCCCACATCTTTTAAAAATTTACTCCTCTTACTTAACTCATCTTGAGACATTAGTAGTCCTCAAACTATGTGTGGTTCGGAGTTTATATCTGGTGGGCCCTGGATAAGCCCCAGAGCAGCAATTGTATAATAAAACTGATATTTCATAAGACTCACAGGACTCAATTAGCATAGAATTGGAATTGCCTCTGATTATAGGGCAAGGGTCAGAATTCAGATTATTGAGGTGACGTGAACACAAATAGAAAACAATTGTACAACTGAGGTTTTAATTAATTTCATGAATAATAAATGCATGTAAATCTTATTTCTGAAAGTATGGAAAGGTTGTTATAAATTCTGTATGAAGCAAACCATAACATAAGCTGATTGATATATACTGACATACATATGACATAGGACATATTTTAACATAGTATATGTGTATATGAGGATTGTGTATGTATAAGTGTCTGTGTTTATATGTGCATATGTGTGTATACAAATTAAGCTTAAAAAATAACTGTTTTCTCCCAAGTAAGACACACAAATTATTTTTAAGTACTCGAGTTTCTAGGTTACTTTGTCCGGGTTATATTTTCACCCCAAAGTAATATATCAATACATTTTAAAATTGTTTCAATTTTTTTTATTATGGGCACATCCCCCATCACACAGACTCCAACTTCCCAAAGAATAAAAGTGATTTTGCTTTGTTTTGTTTCTCGCCATGTTGTGGTTGGTTGGATGACGGGGAAGGACGGGAAAGAGGCTGTTACCATGTGATGTAAAGCAGGGTTGTGGAGTTGTGGTGTACCTGTGGTTATCAACTATCCATACTTTACTCTTGCTTTTAAATTACGGACACTCCTCTTAGAGCCGCTACTTCTCCCTCATAAACTAGTCACTTAAACTGGCCAACGCAGAATCACCCCTCGTGTGCTTATGACAAGGCTCGAAAGCCTCCCGCAAACACACTGGCAGTTGTGCACAAGGAGCCGCTACTGTTCCCTGGGAACCAAGGATCCTGTTTGTATCAGGTGGATTAATGGAAACGAAGATCATTTGCAGGTTGATATATGTTCTATATCCCACCATAAAAACATCCACCCTATTTTGCAACTGCATTTCTGTCTTTTGTGAAATCATTCTGTAAGCCTGTGCTAGTCAAGTGTTTACAGCTTGGCTTCTTTTTTCACTTTAAAACAAGGCATTCGGCCAACTTTAAACACTGCCTATTTCTAGCCAATTGTTTTTTTTTCTCTGTCAACATTTTTGTTAAAGGAGAAGCACATGACTAAATGCGATATTTCTCACACCTTTCAAAAGAAACTAGGCTTTACTCAAAACAAGTAGCAGAGAATTTCTATTAAGATGGCTGTGATGTTTAAGGATTCACTGCAGGTTGTTTTCCTGGAATTATGCCCACGAATTCCTAATTTTCCTGTCATACTTTTGGTTGCTGATTTAACCCTGCATGCTGTTTTGAATTAAAAATATGTCCAGGTCACAACCATTTATTCATGAATTTTTACAGACAGTTATTAAACACTCAAAAAGCAACCATTATTATTATATCAGGCACTATCTAAAATGCATAGTCCCATTCAATCCTTACAACAATGCACTTAGGAAAATACTATTATTTTCTTTTTACAATAAAGAAATTGAGGCTCAGGGAGACTAAGTATCTTGCATAAGGTAATTGCCAGCCATTAAGTGGCTCATCAGCCAAATACAACTCAGGCTGCTGAAGTCATGTATCTCACCAGCACACCATGCAGGTATGGAGTACATGTATTTTAGATATAGCTTTGGAAATATGTGTATGTGTATGTATATACTTATGTGTATATACACATGTATATACACATACACATATAAGTATACACATACACATATAAGTATATATGTATATAGGTATATATGAGTATATAAGTATATATATACTTATCTCTATATAGATATATGCATGTTCAAAATAATAATGTTATAATGTAGGTGGTTTAAGTTACTTATTTATTTAACAGATATATATTAAGAAAGAGACTTAATGACTTTTTAAAAGTCAAGACCCCTGACTTCATAAAGTTTATAGTCCAGGGGAAGAGGTGGATATTAATTAACAAATCCCATATAAAAACTTCAGCTGAAGTTAGTGCTGTGAAGAAGGTCGCATGGAGACATAAACTAGAGGCGTCTGTCAGGACTGTCAGTCAAGTTTCCCTTGATGCAGTAATACTTGACCGTTGACCTGAGAGATGAAGAAGCAAAAGAGAGATGGAATAGCATTCCAGACAAAGGCTCTGATGCAAGGGGGTAAAGCAAATGACAGGAACAAGGGATGTGTGGGGCTGGGTGGGGGTCAACTTCACGTGGGACACTGAGGGGTGGAGTGGTAAGAGCACAGAATGTGATAAGGCAAGGGATAGATGGAAGCAGCTACCAATTTGTTATAATCCATGGAAATAGCAATAAAAGGCACCAGAAATAGCAGTAAGTTGCATACACCCAGCATATAACTGATCCTATCACAACATGCAAGTTGAGAACTGTTGGTGTATATTGATTTCACCAGAATGCACAGGGAATGCACCAAGGATGGCAGTAGAAGGGGCCTTTTCGTGAAGAGGTTGGGACTCCAGTAGCCTTAAAAGGATGGGACTCTATTAGACAGATGGAGAGAAGGAGAAAAAAGGGGAGCCGAAAATGGAGCAAGGTCATTTAAACAACAGAATCCAGACAGCCCAATGCCTTTACTAGAAGTGGACCAGTGCTGACTCATTCTGGCAAAGGCCTACTGGAAGGCTGCTGAATCCCTCCTCTACAGCTCTTTTTGCTCATGCTTGGTCTTCTGGACAACATGCTTCAGCTCATCATGTTTAGTTCTAGACAAAATCCTGACTCCTGGTTCCATCTGCCAAGCAGGTCCAAAGGTCTATGTGTATGTATGTGTCAGGGAAGAGCTCAGATTCAAATGGATCTTCCCTAATGCTTCTTGGAAGGGTAGCACTTTCCAGATGAGCACAACACTGAAGGACTCTAGGTGGGAGGTTGCATGGAACATACGAACAAAATCAACAGTACAGGACTACATATTTTAAACCACTCTGATCAACAACTGGGCCATAAAGATATCTCACAACACCATGTAGTATGACAGAATAAAGCTCCCACCTAGGGAACTATGCTATCAAAATCATAGCTGTCAGACACACTCATTCTCAACTCTACAAATTATTTTCAATTCTACTCATGATCAACCTTGAGAAATGAATCTACTAAATAGTGACATATATAAAATTGAGAAAATGATAATGCATATAAAATACTACACTCTGGAAGGCACAGAATAATTTTTGTAGCCAGCGAAAAGACAAACAATACTTTTTATTTCTCCTACATCAAAGCTATGTAAAAATTATATGCTGTAATTAAAATGAAAATCTACATGTTTAGCAATAGGAGACTGGTTAATAAAAGTTATAGTCCATGCATACAATGGAGTACTATGCAATGGCTGGAAAAAGTGAAATAGTTGTATTGACAAGAAAATAGCAACAACTATTAAGACAAGATAATTTAGTTTAAAAAATCAAGGGGCATAGTAGTGTGTGTAGTTTGGGTCTAACAAGGTTGCGTATTCATACGTGCACGAAAACGTTCTGGAAAGACAAGAAACTGTTGAAGGGCTATGTCTGGGTAGGGCACTGGTTGTCAAGAGCAAAAGAAAGATTTGCTTTTCAGTGTCCTACTGTCCTCTTTGAATATTTTTAAACCATGTAGATATGCTATTCTTCATAATAATAAAAGAAACTAAGCTTGGTTCTATATGTTAAATAGCTGGTATAAAGACATAGGCAGAAAAACATAATGTAAAACCAGGAAGAACTAGGAAGTAAATCATAGTGAACTTTCCTTTATTACATCATTGCTTCCTTTTCTCATCTGTCCCAAAATCTAATTCTACAGACCCAAAATAAGCACAACAGTATAACAGTTGGCAGGCAAAGACAAAAGCTTTGGTACCTCCACCAACTTCTGTTCCTGGCCATTAAATTCCTCCTCTCCAGTTTGCATAGCAGGGCAAATGGTTACAGATTGAAGATTTTTTTAAACAATTTTTTTGTTGGCTGTAACCTTTACTTGTTTATTTTGTTACTCAGCCTACCCTGAAATAGAAACCTCAAATTATTGCCCACTTTTTTGTTGATATAACTAAAAGCAAAATTTAAAGTAATGAATAAATTTTTAAAGACCTTTTTAGTCTTAACTAGAAATGCTCCTAAGAGTCATAGATTATTTTGAAATTTGGTTTCTCAATTTAAAATAGCCATTCAACGGAATTACTGCATCAAGTTATCTCAGTCCTTCTAGTTATGCATTCATCTGAAACTTCATGTTGAGTGAATTGGTCTGGGCTTCGCTGATCTTACAAACAATGTTGAATGAAAATAAATTGGAGTTTCTGGTCCCCTCTTCCTAACCCAAGCTTTAATCACTCATGTCCACTTTAACCATGTGGTATTTTCCAAGTCTTAACATATTACAGCCCTCTGTATATTATCTGTTGGTCTCAAGTGTAAATTATCTGTAAAGTTTATACAGATAAAGTTTATACCTTCTTATGGCCAAGATAAATGCTAATTAAGGGTTACCCCAAATATCTAGCTACATTATATTATCAAAGATCAGCAACACAGGTGTATTCATTTTTCAAAATTATTTGAACTATACACTGGAGATTTGTACATTATCCAAAAATGAAATTTAGAAAACAATTTCATTTATAATAGCATCAAGAAAGAATAAAATATCTAGAAATAAATTTAAACAAGGAAGGGCAAAATTTATACAGTTGACATTTGAACAATGCAGGGATTAGGGGTGCTGTTGCCCTACACAGTTAAAAATCTGCGTGTAACTTTTGATTCCTCAAGAGCTTAACTACCCTCCGCAACCACAGAGGATTGGTTCTAGGACCCTGGTGGATACCAAAATACACAAATGCTCAAGTTCTTTCTATAAGATGTTGTAAGTCAATGCATGCAGTCAGTCTCCCAACTCCATAGGTTCCCAAATGCGAACTGAAAATGTACAGGTATCTACTGAAAAACCAATCCATATATAAGTGGAGCCAAGTAATTCAAACTCAGTTGTTCAAGGGTCATACTGAAAACTGCAAACCACTGTGGTAAGAATAAAGAGATAAATATAGACAAAGACATCCCATGTTCATGGATTGGAAGACTTACTATTGTTAAGATGATAGTCCCCAAATTTATGTTTAGATTCAATTTTGTATCAAAATTCATACAAAGAATTATAACTATCAAAATTGTAACTGTCTTTTTTAGATAAATTACAGCTGATCCTGAAATAATGTTGAAAGGCAAAGGACTCAGAGTAGCCAAAATAATATTGAAAGAGAACAAAGTTAAGGTTATTGGAGAGTTAAGGGAAGTAGAAGAAGGTAAAGGGGGGGATAAAGGGTGACTGAAGGAGACTTGACTTTGGGTGGTGAACATACAATATACAGAGGATATATTATAGAATTTTATATTTAAAACCTATACAATTTTATTGACCTACATCATCTCAATAAATTCAATAAAATTAAAAAAAAAGAAAGAGAACAAGGTGGGGAGGTCTGGTGGGGTAGGATGGGATGGCGGTAAAAGGCAGAAAACTGTACTTGAACAACAATTAAAATAAAAAGAAAAAAAGAAAGAGGACAAAGTTAGAGGGCTCACACCTCCTGACTTCAAAACCTTCTACAAAGCTACAGTAATTGAAACAATGTGGTCCCAGCAAAAGGATAGACATGCAGATCAGTGGCATAGAACTGAGAGTCCAGACGTAAACCCATACATCTATGGTCAATTGATTTTCAACAAGAGTGCTAAGACTATTCAACGAGGAAAGAGTAGTGTTTCAACAAATAGTGCTGAGACAATTAGATAGCTACATGCAAAAAAAAAGAATTTTCACCCCATCACACATCATAACTGAAAATTAATTCAAAATGCATCAAAGAACTAAATGTAAGAGCTAAAACTGTAAAACTCATAGGGAAAAACACAGGAGAAAATCTCTGTGACTTTGGGTTAGCCAAAGATTTCTAACACATATTATGAAAAGCACAAGCCATAACAGAAAAAATAAAGGGGCTTCATCAAAGTTAAAAACTTTTGGGCTTTAAAGTACAACATAGAAAAGTGAAAAGATAACCCAAAAAATAGAAGAAAATATTTGTAAATCATACAACTGAAACGGACTTGTAACTAGACTGCATAAGAAACTGTTACAATATAACAATAAAAAGACAAATAATCCAATTCAAAAAAGCCATTAATTTATGTAAACATTTCTCCAAGAAAATGTACAAATGGCCAATAAGCACATAAAAAGATGTGCGACATCATTAGTTATCAGAGAAATGTAAATTGAAACTATAATGTGATACCACTTCACTTGTATTAGGATGGCTATAATTTTATTGAAAAAAAAGAGGAAGAGAAATTAGAATCTTCATATATTATTGGTGGAAATGTAGAATGGTGCAGCCTCTGTAGAAAATAGTTTGGTGTTTGCTCAAAAAGTTAAACGTAAAAATATAAACATAAACCTAGGAGCATTTCTACCCTAGACATAGACCCCAGACAAATGAAAACATATGTTCACATAAAACCTTGTAGAAAAATGTTCTTAGCGGCACTATTTAAATTAGTCAAAAAGTAGAAGAAAAACAAATGTTCATCAACTAATGAATGAATAAATAAAAGGTAATACAGCCATACAATGGACGATCATTAGGCCATAAAAAAGAATGAAGTACTGACACACGCTACAACATGAATGAACCTTGAAGACACTGTGCTAAATGAAAGAAGCCATGCACAAAAGGTCATGAGTTATATGATTCCATTTATATAAAATGTCCAGAAAAGGCAAATCCATAGATACTGAAAGGACTATTAGCCAGGGGCTAGGAGGAGGGAAGAATTGGGTGTGACAGCTGTTGGTCGAGTTCCTTTTTTGGGTGACTGCAATGTTTCAGAATTAGACGGTGGTGATGGATGCGCTCATTGTGAATATACTAAAAATCACTGAATTGTACATTCAAAATAGATAAAATGGTGGAAAAAAGAATCATGCATTTCATTCTATGTAAATACCTCAATAAACCCAACATGGTGGCAGGAAGGGAATAAAGATCAGCAACAATTCTTTTTAAGAACTTGTGAAAGGCTGGTAAGGCGAAGAAAGAGCAGATCAGCTCCAACTTTGTGTATGGCGTCCACAGACATGATTTGGAATACGGGTACCAGTGCGCATCTGTCACGGATGCTGCATGGAGACAATACAATCAGTGATAGTCCACTAGAGCTATCTATCTAAACAGAGGTGAGAAGCAGCAAGTGGTGTGTTCCTACTTTGGATAATAGTAACTTTAAGAAATGCTGTCCTTGGTGAATCCATGGCTGCCCTTAGCATGTTGGAGGTGAATGAAAGGGGCTTCATAAGATTATGATCTTACTTCAAAGACCTCTCTGCCTAGGAAGAGCCACTCAACCAGAGAAGGAGCTACTGAGAGAAAAGCTGCCTACACGCTGCAGACACCAGCCAGATAAAGGCGGGAGTGCCCCTGAAGATCCTTCTCAAGTTATTCTGCCCAACGGAGAGGAAACAGCTACCAAACCCCCAATGCGCTCACAGTGGGCTGAGAGGAGGCATGTGAGGCCTTCCACAGAAAACGCACGGCTTCACTAGTCATAGACTCCTGGGCAGAGAAAACAGAGCCGTCCCACAACGGGGCATGTTATCACCAGACTGATCAAAATCCTGGGCACCAACGATGTGTTGCTATTTTCATTCATGCATTCAACAAATATTTACTGAGCACCCACCAGGCACCAGGTACTGCGTGGGACAAGGAAATAGTTGTTTTTGCATAACATTCTTTTGTGGGTTGCAAGAAGAATGCCAGACAACAGGATCTTCTGTTTATAACCCTGCGATGACTCCAAAAGCCAAAGTCCCTGCAATGTCCCACAAGGCTTTCAATGACGCCCACTCTTACCTCTCTGACCACCCCTCCGACTTTTCTCACTCTTGCTCACCTGTCCCACCCTGTTACCCTATTCTAACTGTCTTTCTCTTTCCGTGTTTCATTTTAATGCCCTGTATAATTTCTTTATTTATTATATTTATTATTATTGCCCCACCTTCTACTATAAACTCCATGAAGGTAGGGATTTATTTCGTTCATGGCTGTCTCTCCAGCACCTCCAGCAGTGATGATCCATACATATTTGTCTAATAAGAAAATCTCCTTGGACTGGCTCTTTAGGGACACTGTTTCAGGGTATCTGAAATCGCAACTAATCCTGTGGCACCAGCAACAGCACCCAGCCACCGAGACGTGAAGGTGAAGACACGTCACTCAACAGTGGATAGCATTTCCTGAGATACCTGAACAGCATTCAGCTGTGCTTCCCATCCCTGTGCGTCCCATTAATACCTGTCAGCGAGCTATGAGGGTGGACAAAAATTATTTCACTGGAAAGTGTTTATTGGGTAATAGTCTCTGTTTTCAACAGCCAGCCCAAAAGAGAATGAAACAATGAATTGGAAGAGTTATTTTCGCTTTACTTTTCTGTCTCCTCTGATTCTTTATACTGGTAACTCCTGGTATTTCGGGCAATAAATGCAGTCACCTAAATTTTTTATTTCCTCATCTTGTTCTTGCATTTATTTTACACTGAAAAATATAAAGAAGAAAAAAATCTCTTGAGCTTTACTGCTAAGTAAAGTATATTCATAATGTATTGTTAAAGTTTCCTGAATTTTGTTTATAATTCCTGTCTAATCTTGTATAGTCACAGGCTAAGAAAACCTAAGGTCATTTAATCATGACAGTTCCAATCTACAGGAACAACTTCATTATTAAAATGTTCACTTGGAAATGTGTGCAAATGTAAATGGGGATTATCTGTACATGACATGAGATCATCAGGATAGAAAATGGGGCACCTTGTTTGTCTTTATACAACAGCACAAAAGCCATAACTCGGCTGAAAGCAAATGCTGTTTTCCATTCCCGTCACCGGTTAAGTCACTTGTACACATGCATTGTCCTGAGCCATTTCAACTAAATCCTATTGATTTGTCTGTAAAATTGAGAGATTAAGATTAGCCTCTGAGCAATTTATTTACCTTCTAAAGTGAAAAAAATGCAGGCACCTTCAGCCAAAAGTAAAAATCCCATGAATGCCTTTCTTGTTTTCAAACCTGAGCTTAATTCGCCAGTCCTATGGAGTCCAAATAATGAGTGTATGTCAATGGACTTCGCACCAAGGAACTGAAACATTATATCTGGTTCACTGAAAATAATTAGTAGAAGGCACAATTTAACCTTCATTTCTAAACAGATCATTAAACAAAATATAAACTGTTCAGAACATTCTAAAACAAATATGAGTTACTTATATTTGTAACTCATTTGTAATGGCCAATCTACCCAATGCAAATTCAAAGATTTTTCCTTTATGTGTACATTAACTATAAAAAGTCTGATCAAATTTCTTTGAGTAAAACTGACTTTTCTCAAAGGGTAAGAAAATTAGAATTTTTTCTCTGATGAATGAACTTCCAAAAGCAAAATGTCAAAAATTGATTTAGAAAAATTCTCGGAGCTCTATTATGAAAACTAAATTAAAATAAATATTAGGCACAAGCTCGATATCTATTATAACATTTTAAAACATTAAGGACATATTTTAATTATAGGAACATAAAAAAGGAATAAAGGAAATGCATGGATTTGACTTCACTGCTTTATAAAAGAAAAAAATTCATACAACTTATTGGAATTTACATAGTAAATAACATAATTAAAATAAAGTTGATCATTAAAAGGTTTTAAATTTAAAACTATGAACATGTAAGTTACCAAAA
The DNA here is from genome assembly GCA_004027475.1 of Anoura caudifer. Lineage (NCBI taxonomy): Eukaryota > Metazoa > Chordata > Mammalia > Chiroptera > Phyllostomidae > Anoura > Anoura caudifer. Next base: position 178,124 of record PVKU01001349.1, read on the forward strand.
GTATAAAAACCTAAAAAATATATACTTACATTTGCATGAGTAGTACTTTTTGTTTTTTTAAAAAGGGGAGAGAAACATGTGCTAGCCAAGGCTGCCATCAGTTTTAAAAGGCAAGTCACCAAGTGGCCATAAAAGCATTTCTCACACCATTTCCCACATTGTACTAGAAACAATGATAACTTCTAAACTGTTACATTGACTGCAAGAACCACTTTAAAAAAAATCAATCCACTAATCCTTTGGAAAATATTTTCTGAGTGCCTACTGTGTGCCAGGACTGTGCAAGGTGCTGGATCTGGTGTGGAGTAAAAACTGATACTGCCTTTGCCTTGTGGTATCTGTTCTTGGTCTGTACATAACTGGCTCATTTCCCTTTCCACAATGAACTTGATATACAACTGTAAAGCCAGTCAATCAACAGCAGTCTTCTGTTATATTCTCTTCCCCACTTTTTGTGTAATCCTGCTGGGCAGGCCTGCAAATGGCCTGCAAATGATCAGCAGCATTAGTGATTGCTACATGGAAAATTGGAGCCAGGGCAACCATAGTAAGATGAAATTGATCTTCTGATAGAGAAAAAAGAGAAAGAAGGAAAGGAGGAGAAAGAGAAAAAGGATAAAAAGAGTAAAAATAAGATATTTTAATGAGTGGTTTAGTTTCATGCTATCTGAAAGCTGGTTATAAAACAAAGTTGCTTATATTTTTATACCTCTTCTCTTTATGAAGAAAGTTAAGAGAAGATCATACTTTCTTTTATTTATGGATACACAGAAAAGGTATCCATAAATTCCATAAATAAAAATATTCAGCTCTGACTGGTGTGGCTTACTGGGTTGGATGTTGTCCCTCAAACCAAAAGGTCACCAGTTCGATTCCTTGTCAGGGCACATGCCTGGGTTGTGGGCCAGATTCTGGTTGGGGAAGTGAGAAGCAACCAATTGATGTTTTTCTTGCACATTGATGTTTCTCTCCCTCTCTTTCTCTCTCCCTTTCCCTTACTCTGAAAATAATAAAATCTTTTAAAAAGAGAAAAATATTCATAAATTAGTCTTCATTAAAATTTAGACCTTCTATCTGTCAATAACTGTTACTAAAAAAGTGAAAAAGCAAGTGACAGATTAGGAAAAGGCATTCACAAAACGTAAGTCTAATAGGCCTGGCTGGTGTAGCTCAGTAGATTGAGCGCAGGCTGTGAACCAAAGGGTCACTGGTTCAATTCCCAGTCAGAGCACATGCCTGGATTGTGGGCCAGGTCCCTAGTGGGGGCCACTTGAGAGGCAACCACACATTGATGTTTCTCTCCCTCTCTTCCCCTCTATCTAAATAAATAAATAAATAAATAAATAAATCTTTAAAAATTCATATCTGAATTTCCTTTCTGATATATATTAAAAAAAACCCTCATAAGTCTAATAAAGGACTTCTGTCCTGAATTTTGAAAAAATCCTACAAATTATTAACAAAAAGGATTGACAATCTCATAGAATTAATGGGCAAAAGAATGAATGATTAGTTGATAAAAGACTATCCAAATGACCAAGTCATTATTAATTAGGAAAATGAAATTTAAACCACAATAGTATTCCACTGCTTATCAACGAGAATGGTTAAAGTTAAAAAGTTAATAATATCAAGAGCTAGGGATACGGAATAGCTAGAGCACTCCTACATTGCCGGTAGAAATTTAAGTTGGTTCACTGACATTGGAAAACTGACAGTATCTTCTAACGTTAGACATATCCCTAACCTACCACCTAAAAACTCCATTCCTAGGTATATATTTAAAAAAATGCATATGTTCACCAAATGGTATGTACAACTATGTTCACTGCAACTTCATTCATGAAGCCAAATACTGGAAACTATCAAAGATACATCAAGAGTAGAGTGAATAAATTGTGGCATATTCACATAATGAAATGCTAGACAGCCATGAAAAGAATGAGCTAACATGTGCACTAACATGGACAAATGTCAAAGGCAAATTACTGAGGAATAGACACCAAATACAACAGTCCCCTACACTATTCGAGTCCCATTTATATGGAATCAAAAGGAGGCAAAAGAAACCTATCAGAGTACTGGTTACCTTTAAAAATGAATACCAGCTGGAGGAAGGGGTATGATGGAGGTGCTGAGAATATTTGATCGTCTCTTACTGGTTAGAGGGATGAATATATAAGTAAAAATTCACGTTCTCACCATGATTGCATCTCCTAACTTGTCACCTGGGTCATTGAAGACACAGCCATAGCATGACACTCTTCTCCTCAAAATCCATCAGCGGCTCCCATTTCACTCAGGATAAGTCAATTCCTTCTCCTTCCCACAATAAGCTACACTGTCTGGCCCCTACTACTCCTCTCATGTACTCTGTTCCTTGCTGCGGCTAAAGCACGCCTTGACTATTGCTGTCTCAGGGCTTTTGCCCTGGCTATTTCCTCTGCTGGAATGTTCTGCCCCCAGATAGCTACAAAGCTCACGGTCACCCTTTGAAACTGTTTAAATGTCATCTTCTCACTCAAGCCCTGCCCCAGTTTCCTCTGTGTGTGTGTGTGTGTGTGTTGGTGGGGGAGGGCTGATTGGAACCAATCAAACTCACACTGACAACGCTGGAGAAGAAATAAAAAAGAAACTGAGATCCTGTGAATTATCAAGAAACAGAAAAAAAAAATACAAATACTTTGTTTAATGTTTAGCAGTCTATTTAAAATATGCAAAATTCAAGCACATTCTTTCCCCTTTAGTCTTCAGCAAATATTTAGAATATACAAAAAGAGTTTTCATGTGGTCTCTGGGGAAGCTGGAGAAAACCAGCAGGATGTGGGAAGAATATGACCATATTCCCAATAGTGTCAATGGTGTGTATGTGTGTTTTCCTGGATGTGCAAACATAGGATAGAAGGCAAAAGTTGAAAGCCATGATATAATGGGTAAAAATGGGCCCCAATGCAAAGTTTACAAGAGAGTTTCCTTCACTGTGTCCTTACGTTGACCCCAAATACAACAGAAAGAGGGCTTCTTGTTTATCCTTCAAGCTGAGAAAATGAGTTTGGCTAAGTAGGACAAGGTGCGGGACTGGGGGTAGGAAAAAAGGTGAATAAACAGCAAAATGAGAGGGTGAATTGTTTTCTTCTTTCATGGGATAAAGTTTAGCAAAATGCAGAAGGGTCTCTCAGCCACAGAATCTCCATATTTCTGGGACTTCCACAGACACGTAGGACCAGCTACTGGATTATACTGGGGCCACATGCACCAGTCAACTGGTTGACCCCACTGGTCCAGGAAGTGTGGCAGGTTACCCCAGCTCTGTGTGACCCCATTATCCATAGCCACCGATCCCCCTCTGGAGAAAAGGAAAAGGCTGATACTTGTCTCATGAGGGTTTTAAGAGATAAATGTGGCCCTGGCTAGTATAGCTCAGTGGATTGAGCGTGGGCCTGTGAACCAAAGGATCGCGGTTCAATTCCCAGTCAGGGCACATGACTGGACTGCAGGACAGTTCCCAGCAGGGGACCCACAGGAGGCAACCATACATCGATGTTTCTCTCCCTCTCTCCTTCCCTTCCCCTCTAAAGATAAACAAATAAAATCTTTAAAAAAATTAATTTAAAAAGAGATAAATGTGTGTAAAGACTTTATTATTTCAACAGAGCTGCACCCTGTACTAAAAGAGAAACAGAATGTTGTGTTCAGAAAATTAAAAGAATCAGTTTTGCTGAGGTGTACATTGTAGAGGAAGGAAAGACAGGAAAGCAAGCATTAAATTAGTCAATGAAAGGGGAAAATATGCTAACTATATAGTGCCAGGCAAATCTTACATATTTCTTTCACTATTTTCTACCTCAAAGGTTGACCATGAGGACCAAATGCTCTAGCTATAATGGCTTGGTTTTGCTCTTTGTCATAAGTTTGCTCTCAGCTCGTTGAGGAAGCTCCCAGTCTAAGCACCCTGCATGTCCAGGCATGGGGGCTGAAATCCCTTGGGGGTCACCCATCTCCTGTGGGTTGGGATGGTGGACTCATGGGAAGGGTCCAATGACTTCCCTACTCTACATTTTCATTTTGCACTTGCCCTGAAAATCCCATAGCCAGCCTGTACAGTGGGCTGGGCTTGCAGAAAAATCCCCTCCAAAGGAAAGGACAAGTTATATTCCTTCTACCACAAAGAAGGAAGGACAACTCTTCTCAGGCCTCTGCAGCTTTGGGAGGCAACATAGTCCACACAAAAGGATATTGCTTCCACTCCTTTCTTGGGTGGCTTGAAACATTCCCAAGGTGCTTTGCAAACAGGGGGCTATAAGCAGCCCTGCCAACTGGGCCAAATGACCTGGCAGGCCTATGGTCCTAATGGTATCGCAGTGAGAAAAGATGTTGTACGAAGTGAATGGTTGGCTTCAGCAGAAGAATCCCAGCAGCAAGGCCATTCCACCAGTAGCAGAGAAGTATCATCTGTCATTCAAGAGCAGCACCAATGTCCTACTGCACCAGGCAGAGAAAAATGTCCTGACCATCACTCCTTGCTTACTGGTGCTTCAGAGCTTCTACTTTGCCTGTCTGCAAGGAAGGCCCTTACAAGAGCCACAAGCTCTGCTGCCCAGTAGCAAATACTGATTCTCAATTGCCACCTTACTGCAGGTTGCTGGGAAAGCCCCAGGATCTCCTACACCTCCTACCATCAGGGGCCCTCCTGCTGCCCACCACCACGCCAACCCCGAGGAACACCCTCGCACCCTTGTTCCCCTTCCATCCATTGCCTGAAAGCATGGGCCTCGGCTCCACACTGGTCTGTCCCTGGGAAGCTGGAGGGTAGGGAACAGGTGCTGGGTTGGGAGCCACGCCTGTGAACTTCTTTATAGGTCACACGTAAGCAACATGCAAAGCTTGGTGCCCCTTTCAGTTGCCTTAAATGCATTTGCCAGTGGCCCTGAACAGCCTCATGGCCACTCATCAGTGGGACTGGATTCCAAGAATGAAAATTTTGGTGGGGGTGGGAGGATCTGGCTGATTAATGTACATTTCAGTCTAAGCTGCTTACTGGTGTGTATTAAATTTTATGTATGTATTGTTGTGAATAAAAGTAGATGAGAGAATGCTTTCCAGATTCAAACTTAGCAATGTTACGTTAAGCATCAAGGTGTTTCCTCCAGTGAAAGACTGATGTAAATGTTTTTAAATGATCAAATATTTAACATTGAGAAAAACAACTGTTATTTTATATATGGGGAACCGACAAGAATTTTGGCTTCATATTTTGAAACATTTCCCTTTAGATTAGCAAAAATAAATCCATATGAATACAAATAATGTGTCCGTTCATTCTCAAAGTTGTGGGTGACGTAAAACTGACAGAAAGAGCTTGGCAATGGAAAAATCGCAGGCTAAGAATTGCAAGGCCCCTAGCCACACAGATTGCTCATTCTGCTAGGTCCAGTAAGAACTTTAATCAAGAAGAGAGCAGATTTTACAAGAATAAAAATACAAGTGAACAGAAGAGTAAGCTAATTTAAAAAAAAAAAGAATTTACTGGTTTTGGAAGCTGCCATCCTAAGTTCTTAATTAGTTCTGGATAAATGGATTATGGTTTTCATTTTTCTTCATATTGTATTTTTTAAATGTATTAGGTTTTAAATTAAAACTTGAAGAGTTACTCTCTTAATCCAATTACAGGGTTTTTTCACTGAGGTTCGAGGCATTCCTAAGGGCTCCAAAGATGAGTTTAGGCTGTTTTGAGTCTCTTGGAACAATACAGAAAATTCAGTTTGATGTGTTTTTATTGAAAGAAGAGTCCATTGGTTTTGCAAACTTTTTAAGAGGCCTGTGAAATTCCTGCCCTTCCCCCAAAGATCAGGATCTCAGAAGTAGAGTTTAATTAGTGCAAATATTTGGGAGTAGGAGGGAAAGTCCTGCTAATTTCCGGTTTGTGGTTTGAGGGGTGGAGCAGAATCACCAGCAAGTACTGACCACCCGATGCCGTTAAGACTTGTACTAGCAGAGCATGCTCAGAGCGAGCCACAAGGCACCTCGCAGGACTTGTGGAAATTCTCATTACGATGGTGGAGCAGAGTCAGAATTCTAGCATGGAAAACCCTCTGTGCTAAGCAGCAGTGCTTTTCCCCCGTTCACCTGGGTTGGTGCCTTGGGTTCCCTCCACCATCCTGAGAGGTACACCTAAGGGGTATAACTAACCCAATTTAAAACAGAGAAACTGCATTGGTAGGAGGGATTATTCTCTTTCCCTCATGTTCCTAACAGCCTTTAGATCAGGAAGCTTCTGCTTCACACCCCAAGGAAAATAGCATTTGGTAAGAAGCTGTGGGGCCCCTTCTCTGCTGCTAGGTCATGGCTACTCTTGGGAGAAGGGGTGGTAGCCCTTCCTGGTGGACAGTGCATTCTCCCTCTGCATCTTCAGGCTCCAGAAAAGACCACCTGCTCTGTTCCCACTCTGCTCTATGGAAGCCTGGAGCCCGAACCCAGACCTGACTCTTAGAGGAAGAGCTGGACGTGTGTCGCTCTTTCTCTTTCTGTCCCCGAAGGATGCACCTGTGAGCCTCAGGGTAAGCATATTAGCCCTGCAGACCCCAACCTCCCTCAAAGGGGGTGGCTCAAGTTCACGCTGGGAGAAAGGGAAAAGAGAACAAACATTAGAGACTTTAACCTTGCCCTCACATTTCTTAATTCAACACTCTTGGTAATAAAGGTGCTATTTTATATGTCAGCAAGTGACCCTAGGCCACTTCTCGGTTCCAAATTCAGGAGTGGGGAATGAGGGATGACTCATTATTGTCCTTAAAACCCCAGCAAGAATCTCATAGATGTGAACTGGTATAATCAGGACCACACACCCAGTAGGTGGTTTGTCCATGGTAACAACATTTTCTCAATTCCCCTCCTTCTGAAAAATTTGGTGCCAACTTAGAAATTCAGGTGCATTATAGGGATAATGCGACAAATTATTTGAAGTGAGGACTGATCCAGAAAAATCTTCCCAGGTGTAGTTCACATACTCTTAGGAAGCAGCTCTAATTTCACTCTCCACAAAAAAATCTAATTTAATTATTAGGGTCATTTAACAGTCTTAGGCCTTATTTTCATCTGTAAAATGAGGAGTTCAAACAGATCCTGATCTTTAAAAATCCTCCCCGTGTGAACAATCTCTAAGTCTTTGACCTCAAAGCAGTCTACAAAGATCTGTAACTTTTCCTATACTTATCTACCATGCAATTACTACCTTATTCTCCACTGCAATTTTCTACCTGTACCTATAATTTAACCATTTTACCAAAACATATGCTGTACTGTAGCTTCTTGTCAGAGAATATCATCCGCAATGCTCTCTTTTCTGTCTAACTCCTACCAACAACGTACGGTCTTTTGTTCATCAGAAAACACTAGAGCAGGGAAGACGTGAGACACAACTGGGAGAAGGTACCTGCAATGCACAGGACTCGTATCCAGAATATATAAAGATTTCTTACAAACAATCAAGAAAAAGACAAAAAAAAATCCCAATTTTTAAAAAAGTGGGCAAAGACACCAACCAAATAACTAACAGGCATAAAAAAAAGGTATTCAATTTATCAATTTAATAAATTAAAATCGCAAAGAGGTAATACCACACAGCCACCGGAATTGCTACAATTTTTAAAGATTAACAATAAGGGGTTGGTGGAGATATGCAACAATTGGGAAGCTCAAACATTGCTGGTGGAAGTGCACATTGGTTTTGGGAAGCAGTTTGGCAGTATCTTCTAAATCTAGGCACTATCTGCCTCTGACCAGCAAGTCCAGTCCTTGAAGAAATGAGTGCATATGTCCAGCAAAAGACATGCACAAGAGTTTTCATAGCAGTTTTACTCATAATAACAAAAATGGAGGAACAACCCAAATGTGTATCAATGGTAAAAGGACAAATAAATTGTGAAGTATTTGTATAATGCCGCATAATAATGAAAAGGACGAAGAGCCATCCAAAAAACCCCAAAAATGAATCTCACAAAGATTATACTGAGCAAGATTCAAAAGAATAGATACTATGTGATTCCATTTTTATGAAGTTCTCTTAGAGGTGCAACTAATCAATTGTCATAAATGTCAAAACAATGACAGGTATTGACTGGGAAGGAGGAATAGGGACATTTGGAGCTTGCTAGAGTTGTTCTGAATCTTGATCTGGGTGATAGTTTTAAACAAAGGTATATGGATGAAAATATTCATCAGATTATACACTTGAGATTTGATCTTTATATACTTTCCTTTGTATGTGTTATACTTCAACATCATAAAAGCCCAGGTTCACAAAATAACAGTCATGAGAGTTAAACTAAAGACTACCCACCCTGGCTGGTGTGGCTCAGTGAATTGAGTGCCAGCCTGTGAAGTAAGGGGTTGCTGGTTTGATTCCCAGTCAAGGTACATTCCTGGTTTGCAGATCCGGTTCCCAGTATGGGGTGCGAGAGAGGCAACCACACATTGATGTTTCTCTCTCTCTCTTTCTCCCTCCCTTCCCCTCTAAAAATAAAGAATAAAATCTTAAAAAAAAAGACTACCCAACGTACTGATTTTGGGGGATAGCTTAATTTTCACTCCTCAATAAAGACAGATCTACACACACCTACTTCTTCAATGCTGCTGCGGACCATTAGTCTCTAGTTAATTTACCAAATATATTCTTTAGAGGTATTTCCTGCTTATGTTGAGGACTTAGTAAGAAACAAGGTGATGTCATTTTACTATAAGATGCTGACTGAGGATAGTTTCTACCATTTCCCTTTTATGGACAGAAGCACTGGAGAAAATTCCGTCAGAGCTCATGTCAGGAAAGCTATTTCTCATGAGCTTCTGGGATGTTTTTATCTGATGTATGCTATTAATCCTGTAGCTGAACCTTTTGGTGATCGGAACGTAAAAGGAAAACCCGACATCAGCTTGATAGTCACTGGTTTCTGACCTTCCGCTTACCTCTTAACATACTCTCTTTTAGAACTCTCTGGAATGTTCATCTTTGTTAACTAATCTTATTCCTGGCTTCATTTGACCTCTATCCACATTTCCACTACACCTTAGTTTCTTTATACTTTATCCTATTGTAGTATGTCACAACTACGACAAATGCTTTGTTTTAAACAACTAGGGTATCACTAGGTAAAAACAAACATATGGATACACAGGTATACACACACATAAGGAGGGCATCACTGTTAACCACTACTCCCCTGCTCACTAACCTTTCACATAAGCCTGTCTTGCCTCTCTGACTACATGGTAATCTCTGTGGGTCTGGCTCCTGTGTGAGTTTTGGAAGAGTTTCAGGTAGACAGTAGGGGCATAACAAGCACCCTGTGACTACTTCTGTGCCAACTGCAGCTAACAGCAACAGTTTCAGATCATGTGCAGAGCATGAATACGATTTTAAACCGTGAAAGAACTCTAGCTCTAGGACAACAAAAAAGTTGCACACCATTTGGAAACTGGGTTATTTTAATTATAGTGTCATAGAGAACGACATGTATTTTAATCAACTTCAGTTGACAATGCTGCAACCACATCATAGTTGATGCTGATCCCAAACCATCTAAAGAATTACTTCCAGGTTTTAAGAACTGGCAGCTTAACAAAGCCAGTCAAGAGCACAGCCTCCCAGCTGCTTCCTGAGCCTGACCTTGTAGGGTCCAGACCTCGTCATTAGGGAGATGTTGAGGACCAAGGTGAAAGACCAAGTGTGATCTCTAAGACTGGATCTCAGACCTAGGGGAGTAGGCACCTCCCAGAGGCTATGCTTGTCCCAAGAATTTTCTAAACTATGGTCAAGAATTTAGCTTCTCTCCCCTTCAGCATAGTCAGCAAACAGCACCAAAGTTTTGTTTGGCACTTCTTTATGACAACATCTTTCAGTTTACACAGCTGGTCTTCTATTCTAAAAGTTGTGGGTGACCTTTAGTACATAATAATGCCTTCAACTTTGGAGAAGCTGGTTACCATTTTTGCCCACTGACCACAAGCCTTCCTGTAGGGAGAGGATTCTCCACCATTAAAACTGACTGACAAGATCTCTTGATTTGCTTAATTAAGTAACCACGGGGTAGCTGATGCTGGAATAGTTATTTCAGAATTAAACCTTACTGGCTCTTTGTGTTAATGTTATTTAACATCATCAACAGAACCATAAATGTTTTTATAATTTATGTCTTTAATAAAATAATTAGAAAATTAGTTGTTTATAAATATATACTTTGAAGATATATCATGAATGTTGGCATATTGGATATACCAATACCAATATCTATAGAAAACAAATAGAAGTACTTAGAAAAAAATGTTTGAAGGGGTGGTATTTTATATGTTATGTATATATGTATGCTGTACATCATGTATATGAGAGAAGGGTATAATTTAGGGAATTTACAAGATAAACTTCTGAGAAACTATAGTGTAATTAGGTTTTAAAACATGTTTTTAAAATCACAATAAAAAGTTTAATTTCTTTAGGAAAAAGCCTTTGGAAGCAAAAATTAAGTGTCCACAACCAGCAGAGCTGTTTAGCAGAGAAGGTGGTAACCTGTTGGAGTGACTTGCATGCTGTAAAGAAGCACCGTCCAGAAAAGAGAGCACCAGAGGAAGAGAGAGGACTCAACATCCATGAGGAGCTCTGGCCACTTCAGTTGGGTACCACTGATGCTCCTGGGGAGGGAGGTCCCATGAAGTGGGTCGCACTACTGACATTGCACTGGTGAATGAGTAGATTAATGATTGAATGCATGAAATACTAGTAGCTAGAGTCTCAAAATAGTAGCTCCAAGAGGAACCTAAGCAATCATCTGGTCTCACCTCTTCATTTCATAAAGAATGTGCATAAAGCACATGTGGCCAAGTGACATCTGCAAGACCAGACAGCTAATTAGTGGCAGCAAAAGGGCTAGAACTCAGGACTTCAGTGTCCCAGGTCACTCCACATCCTGAATGTCACTGTGCTCTCTTTTTATTTTTCAGAGAAAGCAATAAGAGAAAAAGAGGGGTACTGTTTGAGGAAGCTAAACTCTGTGGTTATTTGCAAGGCCAGGAAGAAATGAAACTCCTTATTCCAATGAATAAGGCTCGAAGAGAAGAGAGATTTTAATCAGAGAGTAAAACAGCTGTTATGGGATGAATTATGTACCCCCCAAAATTCATAGACTGGAATTTTAACCCCAGTACCTCAGAGTGTGAGTGTACTTCTAGAGAAAATTTTTAGAGATAGTTAAGGTTAAATGAGGTTACATGGGTAGGCCCTGATCCAGTATCATCTGTGTCCTTACAAGATCAAGAGATTAAAACACAGACAGGCACAAAAGGAAGACCATGTGGAAATAGAAGGGGAAGACAGCCATCTCCAAACCAAGAAGAGAAGCCTCAGAAGAAACCAACCCTGCTGACACCTTGACTTCAGACAACTAGCCTTCAGAATTTGGGGAAAATAAATTCTATTGTTCAAGTCACCCAGTCTGTGGTGGTTTGTTATGGCAGGCACAGCAAACTAATACACAGGTATTGACCATTTCTACCCTTAAGAGAATGAAACCTGCAATCCCAAATTCAGTTACGTGGGGGTTACCAACAGCAGATGAAGGGGTGAGGCATGTGTTGTCTACTGGGACTATTCAGCCAATTGAATGTACTTCACCAATGTATGCATTTATTCTAATTGAAATTTGCATTTCTACTTAACAAGCAAAGCTGGCTTGATTATACCCAGCATTAGGTTTATACCAATCAGCATTCTGTGGAAGAAGCTTGGACCTATCTTACTCTGGATGGTAACTATCAGCCTTGCAGGAACTATGGTTCCTAAGCAGGATGGTAGACAGGTTCAGGTCAAGTGTCACCTCTAACCTGTAGCCGTGGGGTGACCCCAATGTCACATTTAAAACATGATGGAGTCTGGACTGAGGAACAGCGGTAAGTGCCATGTGCCCAGGAGGGTGCTGGCAGCACATACACCCCAAAGAGTGGGCCATTCCAAGTAAAGACCTATGAAAGAACTACCTCAGAAACATGCTGATCACTTTCACATTCAGCAAGTTTTAAAAATTGTTTTATTAGACTGGAAATGAATACAACATCTTTTCAATGTAATAGAACATGGAAAGAGAAAATGACAGGAAGAGATGGGAATTATCTGTCCTTGACAGATGGCTCCTCCCCGCTTGCCTGAAGAATGATAGATACGACACTAAATTGACACATACAAGGTCTGTCTGGAAAAAGTCCAGCCATTGTTAATATGAGAACAGTTTGTGCGACATCAATGTAACCTGGCAGCCAAGGGGAGTGGACTGCAATGTGCATGTGTGAACAATGATGATTTCACTGTACCAGTGAGTGGAGGTGGTAGATGCTGTTCAGTAAGCATGTGTACTGTGTGGCCATCACATCTAAAATGACTGAGTTAAGAGAGCAATGAATCTGCATCAAAGTTTGTGTTAAGCTTGAACATTCCTCTGCAGAAACTATTCAGATGATTCAGAAAGCTTTTGGGGACAATACAATGAGTGCAGCACAAATAAAAGTGTCGCACAAATGCTTCAGAGATGGTCAAGAATCTGTTGAAAGTGATCGACATTCTGGGAGGCCTCCAGCAAGCAGAACACCTGAAAATGTCGAATGCGTATGGGCTGCAATCAACAAAGATCAGCAACCGAAAGTGTGAGAACTTCGTAGAAGCTGACCTGGGGATTCCAAAAACTACCGTGTCCAAGATTTTGGCATGAAAGGTGTTGTGGCAAAATTCATTCCATGGCTTCTGCAACCAGAGCAGAAGGAACATTGCGCTGCAGTTGCTAATGACTTGACTCAAACCACTACCAATGAACCAGGTTTCCTCAAGAAGGTCATAACCAGAGGCGAATCACGTGTATACGGCTATGATCTAAAATGAAGTCCCAGTCATCCCAATGGAAGCTGCCTGGCTCTGCACACCTGAAGAAGGGGCAGCAAAGTTGCAGCAAGATCAAGACCATGTTAACTGTGTTTTTTGAATGGGAACGTATCATCCATCACCAGTATGTCCCTCTGGACCATACAATTAGTAAGGAGTACTACCTCAATGTTCGTCATCAGCTAAGAGATGCAGTGTGATGAAAACGGCTCCAGTTATGGGCAACCGATGACTGGCAGCTTCATAATGACAACACTCCCGCTCCTGCGTCACCTCCCCTGCAGAGTTTTTTGGCAAGACATCACATCACCCAAGTGACTCAGTCCCCCGCCCCCCATATTCCATATTTGGCACCCTGTGACTTCTGGCTTTTCCCAAAACTAAAATCACCTTTGAAAGGGAAGAGATTTCAGACTATTGATGAGATTCAGGAAAACATGATGGAAGCAGCTGATGGCAATTCCAACAAAGGATTTTGCAGGGTGTTTTGAACAGTGGAAGAGACGCCGAGAGAATTGTGTGAGGTCCCAAGGTGCCTACTTTTGAAGGGGATTGAGGCATCACTGTCCTGTGTACAATGTTTCTTATATCTTGTATCTTCTTCAAAGTTTCTATTTTTCATGGTACATGGCTAGACACCTTCTGGAGAGACTTCGTTACATGTTCTTTAGAGACAGGTATACCTCTTACATTACCCACAGTCTTGTTCCTTCTCTCACTCACCAGCCTCACTACTCTGCCCCCACAGCTGGAGTATGGTCTCTCAAGAGCTCAAAGGTCCAGAATCAGACCAGGGTAGGCTATCAAGTCAGTAGCAATCTAATAGTCAATGGTATACAGACAGTAAAACTGCCCATTAGGCATTTACACATTTCTTCCTCCAAAAAATGACCATGGAGGTGAACTACTAATACAAAACTGTGTCATATGAGCTTTCTAAAATCCTTTTTATCCAGCCCTGGCTGGTGTAGCTCAGTGGATTGAGCTTCGGCTGTGAACCAAAGGGTCGCCAGTTCAATTCCCAGTCAGGGTACATGCTTGGGTTGCAGGCCAGGTCCCCAGTGGGGGGCCATGTGAGAGGCAACCACACATTGATGTTTCTCACCCTCTCTTTCTCCCTCCCTTCCACTGTCTATAAATGAATAAATAAAAAAACCTTTAATAAAATAAAATAAAATAAGACAAAATAAAATAAAATAAAGTCCTTCTTATCCAATACCACATGTAAAAATCAATTTATTCCCACTATGGAAAAAAGCATTTTCATTATTTTAAATATTTTTAATTCAAGGTGTGGCAAAAGAAGGTTTACAGTTGTTCATATAAAAATAATTCAACAATAAATAATAATACAAGAATAAACTCTGTTTTTTGCATACTTACAACTGTACACCTAATTTTGCCACACCCTGTATTTTGAATTTCTTTATAGATTATACATTATATTTTTCCAAGTGAAACTTCCTTTTTTCTTTTAAAAAAAACTTGATTGATTATGCTATTTCAGTTGTCCCAATTTTCCCCCCCTTGCCCCTCCACCCAATAACCCCCTTCCCTCCAGCAATCCCTGTGTTAGTTAATGTCCATGGGTCATGCATGTAAATTCTTTGGCTTTTCCATTCCTACTATTCTTGACATCCCTGTGTCTATTTTGTACCTACCAATAATGCTTCTTAATCTCTACACCTTTTCCCCCATTCTCTCCCTTCCTCCCACAGCTGATTATCATCCAAGATATCTCCATATCTATGATTCTGTTCCTGTTCTAGTTGTTTGCTTAGTTGGTTTTCTAGATTCCATTGTTGGTAGTTGTGAATTTGTTGCCATTTTAATGTTCATAGTTTTGATCTTCTTTTTCTTAAATGAGTCCCTTTAACATTTCATGTAATAAGGGCTTGGTGATGATGAACTCCTTTAGCTTTACCTTGTCTGGGAAGCACTTTATCTGCCCTTCCATTCTAAATAATAGCTGCTGGGTAGAGTAATCAAGGTTGTAAGTCCTCGCTTTGCACAAGTGAAACTTTATGTAGTGAATTTCAAAAAGATATTTGTCCACATAGGATTAGACTGCATCAGTTGTAAAAATTTCAAAATAAAATTCAGTTTAACATTTTTTGTTTCATTATAAATTATAATCACAGTATTGAGGTAGAATAGCTTTGCAAATAATTACAAAGCTGGGCTTTGTTGATCTGAAATAGGATTGTGCTTTATTTCATAGAATCCCAAATAAAGCTCAAAATCAACAAAATTATGAGACAATAGTAAAAATATAAAAGCTGTTTCTCCCTTGCAATTAAAAATGCTTTATGCTATAATATTAATTCACTTAAGATCTATAGTTTACTTATTTTTTAGATTATATAACTTCTCCTTCATTTTATCAATGTGTACTTTTCAGCAATTTCAGCAATGTAACAATAATGCTGTATTATTTAAATGAAGAAATAATCAAGACTAGGTTACTAGGAAAAATTCTTTATACTTGTACGTTCGGATTACTCTTATGGCCTCAGTAATGCAGGCCCCAGCCAAAATCAGTGCTCTTTCAAGTAAAACACGGGGGCAAAAGAATTTTAAGGAAAGTAGACCATTAGCTTCAGTCACCCTATAACATTTGTGAATAATTTGCTCGGTTTCAAGAAGTGCAAGAAAAATGCTGCACATTTGAAATCTGGTGAAAGGTAAATGAAGACAAGGCCCAGAGCAGGCCTTATATGCCAAGGGTGAGAGACGGAGTGAATATGCAGCTGCTTTAAGTCAAGCATTTATAATCTAAAATATGTAGAAGGAAGAGACCCTGTAAATTACAGAATTAAGCATGAGAAACACATATGTGAATATTTTAAGCCAAATTCAATAAAGTATTCATTAAACAGTTAACGGCCAAAAATTGAACCGTAAGTTTTGTAACCCGTGTAAGTTTCATTCCATCTTTTAAGGCCAGAGTAATATAGTGTTTACAAACATAGCAATAGCAAATTCCTAAGGAGCTTATGCATATTTTTGTAACTTCTGGAAGATACCACAATACAGAATATACTTAGGGAAACCACCAACTCAAGCCTGATGACTTTGCAAATTTATACTTTTTTTAAAGGAAATTGAAAAAAGCAAAATCCACACCTTAGAGAGAGAAACATTAGCGGCTCTCTAAAATTTACTGCTATAAAAGATCATTTTTTCTGCAAAAAAATGCTTGAAATCTTCAAAGTTTCCACCATATTATGAGTCCGACAGTTTTTTTCCCCCCCACAATAAGAATAACAGCAAACACACTGTGGCAAGATCTCTGATTTGATGTGAAATATATTTTTACCATTAAATAAAATTTAATTTTAGAACTTAGTGGAACTACTATCTTCTGAAATTTAAAGTCAAGATTCTCTCATGGTTATTTTTTCTTCCCTAACATAATTAAATACCCAGAAGTCCTTCCTTAAAAAAATCAATCAAAATGATACGCATGATTCAATAATTAGTAAATATGAGGAGCCCTCCTGGTGATGGAGCAAGATCTTACACTTTCTTCCCAAGTCCCACTTAGAGAAGAAACACCGTGCGAACAGACCCTCCCCAACTCTCCCCACCTCCCCCTCCCCTGCGATGGCCTCACAAGCATTGTGGTGCTTTGTCCACTCACTTATGGACTCTTAAAACACACGCACACATATTTTGCCACAAGTGAGAAGTAAGTTATATTATTCCTAAACACTGGTTTCAGTTTGACATTACTAAAACTCACACCAAAATTTTTACATTTTTAAGTCAAATTAACTTTTTTTCAAAAAGTCTGGAATTAAGACACTATGTCTATTTCTTTTAATGTTCCAAAGAATGGTTTTTCTGAAGAGACCATGTAACTAAACTGAAATATGTAGAGGCAAGTCTGATAATCCCCAATGCCCATAAAACTCAACACCTGCAGCCTGTGTAATAAATCAGCTTGTGGATCTAATTGCTCTTGTTCTGCACGCTTCCATGAGCCTGTACAGCCAAGCTAACGCCATTGTCATGGAGTTAATCACAGCCAGGTTTATTTTCGTTGGCAGCCTTATGCAAATCATTGTATTATGGGTCTTTGCACTTAATTCACTCAGATTATACCCTGATACTGAAAACAGACTGTAAAACAGGAAGGGATCTTTGAATTGTTTAATTAACTATGAGTTGTAATTTCTATTTATATCTAACTGAAATGTTATAACTCCAACTGTGTTAAATATTCATAGGAAAACAGATTATTCTGTTTCTAATTTAAAATACTTAAGCTCACTGTAATTTAGAAGTTATAGTTACCCACAGAGAAAATATATTAGCATTTTTTTTCAGTGTTTAGCCAATTTCTCTTACTCAGTGAATAACTTCTGGAACTAAACTTCATCAACAAAACACTAATTTACTAAATGGTACCTTTGTGGATTAAAAGAGCTGCAGCAATTTCAAAATGGCCCCCGATTTCACCCTCTGTCTTTAAGTCATTTACCACACAATCTTTTCAGGCAACCACAGGGAAACCAATTGTATCGGTCAATTACCACCAATTATTGTTGGTCGATTAAATTCTCAAGAGCCAGAAAAATCCGATATCTGTACCACATTGTTTACCTCTTTCACTTTGTCTGCATGGCAAATGGTTTAGAAAAGAAAAAAAGGGGTAGAAGGGCCACCAATTAAAATCCAGTCATTACAGACTCTTGCTCATGAAGGAGCCATTGCACACTGGCATCAAAATATTCTTGGAGTTAGAGTAGAATTACTTGCAAACTTTTCCTTTTCCCACGGGGATCAACCTGGTCTCAGAACCCTCCTGGATGCCAGCATCGTCGCACCAACTGAGAAGCAGTAGGTAAGAGGGGAAGGAGAGTGTGCTTACTCCAAGAACATCGACCGTTCAGTGGACGTAACGCCTTTGAGTATTAGCTACAGAACCGTGCTCTGTCCTCCAGACCACACGGCTAGAGAGGCTCAGGCAGGTGCTTTCTCAGAATCTCTCCTCACATGTGAGGAGAAAAGAATTCCAAGACCGCACGAGAAAGCAGGAAAGACCTCTCCTACCGCCAGGCAATCAACCACTGTGTCTGCTAAAGCCTATGTGATCCACGTGTATAACAAAAAGAGAGTGAGAGGACTCAGAAGACCACTTTTGTGAGTCATATGAGAATACATGGGTTTGGGAGAAGAGCTGGGAAATAAGTCAAAAAAGGGTGATCATTCATTGGACCATCACTTATACACCAGTATTGGGCCATGAACTGGAGGAATCTTCCTGCTGAAAACATCTATTATCTTCCCAGACAGGAACCAGGTAGCTGTTCAACAAGTTTAATGTAGACAAGGACAACATGTCTTCTGCCACCTCCAGAAGGAGAAGCAGATTCTACACAGGATGCGCTGGCTCTCAAGGATACTGGGATATTAACTCAGGCTGTAGTTTTGGGGACCTCTGCTTAGGGACTTCCCTTGCACCCTCTGTAATACCCACTGGCACAATGGTCTAATTCTTCTTTCAAATGGGCACTCATGTCAGCTCTCACCACTGGAGTCAGACCCTGAAGTAATGACTTGCCATTCCTTCCCCGAAAACAATTTCTCTTTATACAACTTCAGTTTTATAAGTCATTGAGCACATTCTCTGTAATATTATACAACAGTGCATTGCCTACTCTATGTCAGATACTGGCTATCTCAAATGCCTGCCATTTATGCTTCACAGTAACCTTGTAAGTAGGTACTATCAGCCCCATTTTACAAAGAGGGGACTGAGGCATGGAGGGGCTACTCACTTACTAGCTCATTCCTAAACGACAGAGCCGGAATGCAATGCAGTCTGATTCCATCACACTACGCTGAGCATATGGAAACGGATAGGATTCTGTCCCCACCCACTGCAAAAACGGCGAGTTTTTGCTTATCTATTTGTTCATTTGCAGGAATGGGGATGGGAAAGCTCAACAAATTATTACAAAATACAGGGAGAGGAATGGGCAGAGATGTTGCTGAGGGGTTGAAATGGTCAGACCATGGAGAACTTTCCGTGGACCCTTGACGTTGTTTACTGTGACTTTAGAAGAACTGTCTTCTAGATAGATCATTCTAGCTGCATATACCAGATAGATGTAAACAAGACAGGGATGGAGGTCAATGGATAAATTGGAAATTACTGAAATAACCCAGTCCAGAAAATTTGAGGAGCAAATTCTCTGAACTGGGGTGGTAGTAACTGGGATGGACTTGATGGTGAGGATTGAGAATTGTTTTGATTTAACATAATTTGATTGATTGGCTTTAAAAATGAGAGATTAGCAGTAAAAGTAAAAGATGGCTCTCAAGGTGAATGGAAATGGTACAAATAGACAGTGAGGTCGGTTTCAGGGGTGTTGCATAGCTCTCCGTGTCTCACATTCCCGGATGCTCAAAAACACCTGCATGTCTGAGTGTAACCGTCTGGGGAGAGGCCTGTACTGAAGGGAAACATGTAACAATATTAGTGTAGTAATTAATTTGTTCTAACCCACTGCAACCACCTTAAATGGAAAAAAAAAAAAAGAGAGAGATCAGGTATGTTGCCAGGGAACAAATATGGATAAAAGCAGTCTAACTGAAAGCCTGGCTTCCATATATGAGGAAAAGAGAAACCAGACTTGGCTTATAACCTTGACTGAGGTCAGAAGCTATCACACCTAACAGCTAAGAGATGACTTCTTATGGAATTTCTAGAATGATTCTTCTGGATTTTTCATCCCCTTCCCAAAGTGCTCCCCGCCTTCTCCACTTCGTTTCAGGCACCATGCCGTCCCTTCCCTTCTCATTTTCTGGTGGTGTCTCAGCGTTTCTCCTGGAATTGTCCTACTCTCTCTAGGAGCTGGGTGTATACACACAGTACGGAGAAGGGAAACTCATGATCAGCATTTACTCTGGGCAGGCTTTCAAGTGACTGCTTTAACAATGAATATATACATCTTCAATTTGGATATTTCTATATTTTGTTTTAAATAAGCCTGTGATCCAAACAAGAGGGCTTATCTACACCATGTATGTTGTTATAGCTTCACCACAGCATATGAGTTTTCATTCACACACCCAGAGGCAGTTTCATCATGGCTTTATTTTCTGCTACTATGAAAAGTAGAGGCATTTAAAAGCCACATGGGTTCTTCATCTCAGAAGAACATCATAATCTTTATATTTTAAGTCAGCTGCCAACTTAGACCAGAGAAAGAGAGGTCTAAGGGTATGGTTTGATGAGGGCTGAGAGTGTCTGTGCAGAGATAACTTTCCCTTAATCTTGACCCATTCGAATTTCAGCTTACATTCCCAGTTTGGCCTCCGCTTGCTGTTAAGCCATAGAAGATCACCATTAAAATGTAAGTATGTCATCTGGAGTAATAACTTATCCAGCCATTAAGTTTTCCTGGCATACTAGAATAAACTGATTGTATTAACCTACAAGTCACTTGATAGGACTTTAAGACAATAGTATGAAATGTTACACTTGGATGGTGGGACAGAAGAGAATGGTCCAGAATACGAGGCCAGGTCTGGGATGCAAGGGAAGCGGGTCCTTGACAGGGATGGATACCAAAAGCAGAAGGAATCAGCCCATTTGCCTAGAGGAATCTTGCCCAGATGAGTTTAAAGCATTTTCACTTCTGAGTCTCTGGGGTTTGTTTGTTTGTTTTTCTTTTTCTTTCTTTCTTTTTTTTTTTTTTTTGAGATGACTTAAAACATAGTCACTATTTGCCTAAAATCCTCCAGCAAGCTTTGAATTAGATATGTACATATTGTACTAGTTATCTTAGAAATGTGACTGGGCTGCAATTATGTCGGTAAAGCCCTAAGTACCGAAAGAAAATTGCACAGCATCCTCTATCTCGCCCACACAAATTTAGATGATTGAAAGCATAAACCAAGCCGAATTTCACACCATGTCTGTGTGAAGAACAGCAGGGAAACTCTTCGTTCCCATGTGACGGATGCTCAGACAACGTCGGGATTGTAGAGTGGAAGCCACATGCTCCCCAGGGAGAAAGGACACTCGGGAGCACAGCAGTGATTCTGCCGCACGACACAAAGTCAGGGCAATGGTTTGCTCAGGGCACTGGGGAGCCGCAAATGGTTAAATAAGCAAAAAGAAAAACAAAACAAAAACCTGTGAGTCGGTTTTTCTGCAAATGGCAGGTATTAGTTCCTTTAACTCTGCTAGTACCAGAAGCATTTTTTCTAATTCTCAGGTTCAAAGTATAGTGAACTATGAACTTATTCGAGGGGGATGTGTCTAGAAGAGCAAGCTCTGCATCTTGTCCCTTTAACACCATAACTTTTCAGATTCAATAATACTCTCTTATTTCTAGGACCAGCTAACACTATCCTGTCCTGTATGAGACATGCATGTCAAAATACCTTGTACAGTACCTGATACATATTAGGTGCTTGATAAGTGTTTGTTAAATCTGAACCCAGAAAAACAAAAAGACTTTTTAAAAATGTACCTCTCAAAAAACTTTAATCATGGGGACCTTCAAATAACAAAACACTAGATGATTTTTCTCCCCCTCCAACATTCCGTTAGACTGGATCATTCAAAAGGACTTGATGAACACAGGACGCAGACCTGTGATCTGTGACTACTTCCTGTTCTGTGTCTCATCTTCTACAGGTTTTCCAGAGAGTTTTCTTCCTCAATATTTTCCTTGTGCTCCACATATTAATTTCACAGGGAAAGAAGCTGTGGCTTCCCAGTTCTCGGCACCCTTACTGGCCCGGCTAGAATTTAAGTTATTCTAATTCACACAGGGCCAGATTCGGCAAATGAAAATGTAGGATGTCCAGTTAAATTTTAATTTTAGATAAACAATGAACTTTTTTTTTTTTTTTGTGGTATAAGTATGTCCCAAATGTTTCAGGGGAAACTTTGTATTTTACCTGGTAACAATAGTCATTTGATAAAATTACAGAGTATGACTTAGAACTTAGTACTTCACTGGTAAGGAGCCTCAAACAAGGGGTGGAGAGACTGTTGTAACAGCACGCAGCGTAACAGCCTAGATCACCCGCTGGGCCTCTCAGCCCCAGTCAAGGACTCTTCTATATTTGCGCCTCTTTGTAAAAGCAACGAGTTAAACTTACCCACTTGCCTCTGTTTAGCTGAGTGAGTGTCATTACTAGCCTCCAAGTGTACAGGGCATTTTATTATATGAAATGGTGGGTTCTGCCACCGCCTACTAACCCCCCCCCCCACACACAAACATAACAAGGTGTTTTTTGTAATAAACTTGGTAATCAGTTAACTGTTACCTTCATTGTAACACTTCTGAAAGTGAGTTATAATTGCTTCTATACATACATTTATTTCCAATGAAAGAATATACTCCTTTAGGTCAAGAACTTTATTCATCTCTGTATACACAGTGACTAGGGCCCTGGCTCACAGTAGCCTCTCACAAAATATATAATGAATCTGTAAACATGGTTTGACAGTTTAAATAAACAGAGAGTATTCAAAGTGGAAGAGATGGGCTTCAGTACTCTTAAATAAAGATGGGAAGGCCAGAATAGAGATGTCTTTGAGGACTACGTACTTGAAATATAGAAACATACTCTTTCACGAAATAACCCCTGATGCTATTGTGGTTGATTTTATGTGTCAGCTTGGCTGGCCAGGGTGTACCCATATTAAACCTTATTCCTGAGTGTGCCTAGGGAGGCATTTCTGGATGAGATTAGCACTTGAACCAGTGGATTCAGTAAAGTAGATTGTCCTCTCCAATGTGGTTGGGCATCATTCAGGCCACAGTGAACTTGAATAAAACAAAAAGTGGAGGAAGGAGAGCTCCATCCCTTTCTCTGCCCTCACTGTTGAGCTGGGGCATCTCACGTCGTCTTCTCCTGCCCTTGGACTGGGATGTATAACCCTGGTACCCTGGATGTCTGGCCTTCAGATGCAGGACTTTGCACTGAACCATTCCATGGCTTTCCTGGGTCTGCAGGAGTCCCACGGCAGATTGTGGGACTTCTCAGGCTCCATAATCACCTGCACCGACTCCTTATAATAAAGTTCCTTTTATATATACACACATCTCCTACTGGTTCTGTTGCTTTGAAGAACCCTGACTAATACAATGCCATTGTTGGAATACGTGTAAATATATTCATAGGCATTATATGGGTCTTGGCGCTAATCTGACATTAGGAATACTACTCTGACAAATGATAACCAATGCTAAAGGTTAGTAATGCAACTAATGTCCTCACAAACCACGGCAAAATCTGGACTTGAACCCAGGCATCTCCAATCCCAAGACCACGTGCTTAACTCCCACTCTGTATGGCTCCTAATGGTAGTCTTACATCTCGACGGTGCCTCCAGTGATTGGATAATCCAGTTTCGGAATGAGAAGCACCTGAATTATATCAACAATATTCATAGGTAACACGATCGCTTCTTGGTTTAAATAAGTTTTTTACCTATTTACCTTTTATAAAATTATCTTTCAGGAGGTGAACGTGTTGATGCATTTGTTTCACACTGCATATCTTTCCAGTAGGGAGACAAATGTTACAGATCTCATTCTCATTTACAATAATTTTTAAGAATTTGAATATAAAATAAAAAGTATACCACTGTAGAAATAGAATCACTAACTGAATTACTGATTATAGAGGGGTTTGGGGTTGTGTGCAGCTTGCATTTAATTATAAGGAGCTTTACCCAAGCCATTAAGAAAAACATTTTAAATTTGTAAGTCCAGTGAATTTTAAAATGCATATAACATAGGTACCCTATCTTGATTTTTTCACATCCCATTTTAAGATAGCTATCAAATTTATTTATAAATTTTCCATTATTCTCTCCTCGATGTCTATTTTTACTACTGAAACTCATAGTTAAGTTCATGCATATTTTTTAATCTCATAAAATAGATATTAAACTTATTCAAATTTAACCTATCTTCACAATCATAAAGCTCATTGAATTTTTGTTAGTTTCAAATATTTCAGGAATTAGTTCATGTCAATTCTCAAGCTTTAGCGTACATCAAAATCACCTGGATGCTTATTAATTCATGCAGATTTCTGGTCTCCAACTCCAGAGATTCTAAATCTGGGTGAAATCCCTAAGTCTTCCTTTTAACAAAGAAGGTGAACCAGAGACCTCATTTTTAAAAAGCCCTGATTTTTGTCCTCCACTATGATACTTCACACAGAAATAAAATAAAATGAAGATTAATGCACTGGCTCTCAACCCTGGCAGCACATCAGAATCACTAGGTCTGGAGCTAGGCCAAGTGCCCTGGGCGATTTTGGTCCAGAGTCAAGGTTGAGAACCACTGGCTCAATAAATATGAGGAATGACTAGAGAGTGTGTGTGTTACGTGCTTTGAGTCAACTCCCACTCCTGGCGACTGTATGAATGAGTGGACTGCAGCACATTTCCCTATGTTGCTTGAAGAAGTCGTAATTAATAAGCAAACCTTGTATTTAGAAGCAACAACAGCGACAAAAACACTTTCATTGAATTTCTTCATTTTCCATTCCTTAGCAACTGTAACAGAAATAGGTGACTCTTGGGGCGACCACCCACATAGGAGAAGCCATGTTCTCCCCTCGGTGTCCACACAGGCTGAGAGGTTTAGGAATGCTTTTACAGCAGCTGAGTTTGCCACCCTCTACATTCCATACTTTTCTGATCTAACAGATTTTTGTGGGTGCTACAGCAGCCATGGCCAGCTTGGAGAGCGCATCCAGCTCCCACCTGAAATAGCAGTCCCTCCTAATGCCTTAAAAACCAAAAAAGCAGAGTTTATTGGCACAGTCAGCTTTATGACCCATTCCCCACTTCCATTTCAATGATTTTGTATTAAGATATGGCGAGTGAAGAAGTGGAGTCTTCACTCACTCGCAGAGAGCATCAAAACCCACCACTATGATTAGGTATGTCACGGAGGATCCAACTTCCTAAATGCAAACCAACAGCATTTAGGAAAGGGAAAATGTTGACTTGCAGAGATTTGCAAAGGGGGCCAGGCTTTAGAAGTGACAGTTTAAGACTCCTTTTAAATTTATGGATTCACTAGGCAGGGTGGCCCTGGTTTTATTTCTTTGATTGTTAATCTCAGTATTCTTTCCCTCCGAGTATTCCTTTTTTCCTGCCTGTAAGACATGATGTCCATCCTCACCCTTGACCACAACAGGAGGGCAGATATTGTGGGTGTTTCTTCTCAAACCTGCATGTGTCCATTACACTAGTTATTGTAATTTTGCAATTTTAATTATATTATACAAAATGCACTTTGTGTGTGGAAAGCGTCTGTTATCACAGTTGTTTGAAAACTAAGCTTACTGCTTTTGAAAAAGATCTTTGAGAAAAGCAAATTAAAATATTTCCTGTAACCATATACTGGCATAAATTCCAAATGGGTCAAAGATTCAAATCAAATGTAAAAAATGAAATAATAACAGTCCTAGAGAAAAACACTGTGGAGAATTGCTTTATAACCTTAAACTTGGAAAGGCTTCTCTAACTATAAAGCAAAATCCTAAAACCATGGAAGAAAAGATTGATAAATTTAATTGCCTAAATGCCAAAAATGGCATGACAAAATTTTATAGGCAAAAATAAAAGTCAAAAGATTGTGCAAAAGTATTGCAGATTATCCGTAAAGGGATAATCTTAACATATTAAAAGCTCATAAAAATCCATAAGAGAAGAACCCACACATAATAGCCAAGGGATAGGGAAAGGGTAAAAACTCATAGAAAAGGAATGCTAAGTGGCTCTAAATCACATAAAGACGCATTCAACCCCACTGACAGTAATAGTAATAATAACAGCCAAAACGTACTGTGGTGCAGCCAGTAGTCCAGCTCTAGGCATATGTTAGCATATTCAACTATTAATGCAAACCTCTGAGGCAGTCAATATTCTTTGCAACATATGCACAAGAATTAGAGGCTAATTGGAGGTTAAGAAATTTGCCCCAAGTCACAGAGCTGGTAAGTGGTGGAGCCCAAATTGAAGCCCAAGCTGCTGGGCTCCAGAGTTGGTGCTCCTCACCACAGGCATACTTCTTTTCCTAATAAGAGAAATGCACGTGAAAACCATATGGACACTTTTACACTTTTTCACCTTTCCAACTGCCGAATATTTCAGTTTGATAATGCACTCCCTTGGCAAAGCAGTGGAGAACCCAGGCACTCTCTAGCACACTGCTGGTGAAGTGTAAACAGTTACAATACCTACTGGCTATTTAAAAATTACAAATTAATACACCCTTTGACCCAGCCATCCCACTCCTGGAAACTTGTCCTACATCTATTCTTGTGCATATACAAAGTGACGTTTCTAAGATTATTCACACAGCACTGTTTATAATAGCAAAAGTGTGGAAAACCCCCAAATGTCCATCATGATGGCATAGCCATTGAAGGGAATACCATGCAGCTATAAAAGATAATGCAGACTTTCATGTACTGATATGGAATTCTATCCAAAATTAGTACAGGCAAAAAGCAAGGTGCCCACCAATGTCCATAGTGAGCTATTTTTTTTTTTTTTTTGTACAGAAAGAAGGAACACAAATCAATATTTTACTGTATGGGCTTGAAAGCAAGAAAAACTGTTTCTGAATTCCAAACCTGGGTCCATCCTCAAAGAAAAAGCCTTCACTTAACATTAAGACATGGACATAGTATACCTCATGTCTTTGAGTTAAAATGAAATGATCAATATGAATTCATTATATTCTTGTGAGTCTGTAGCTAACTTTATCAGTCTGCTCATGGCTTGTTGGGGTTTCAGTGATGCCCTGCCTAGGGGACCCTGGGTGGGGTGGCGCCTCTTTACTGCTCAAGTACGGGCTCCTGCTGGCCACCTGCTCTGTGCTCTGTTTCTGCACATTCTCCTTTGTTTGGATTTCTGTCTCTCTAATAAAAAGAAAAACCTACCTCAACTCTTCCTCAGATCTTCAGTGACACTATAAATAGACAAAACTCATGAGAACAAACTGCCTTTTCAAAAGAGCACTGTTTTAGGCTATCCAGAGAAAATATATATTGTCACCCTATTCTGAGGCACTAACCAAGGTGGTCAAAATATATTACTCTACTGTATTTCTCATAACGGTTTATTTTGTTTGGCTTATTAACACATGCAAATATATCATTTTCTGGAAGTAGCCCGAATCATACAGCTTCATAAATATTTTATTTTAAAAAAGGGAAAGAAAACAAACCTCTCTTCAATGACACTAATTCCTCCACATAAGGTAAATATTTTGTAACTGATTCAACAATTCATTTAATTGAGAAACTACCTTCATACCCTCCCCAAAAAGTTGACAGTGTGTTGCTTAATAAAGCTACTTTAGGAAATATGCTTAAGTAGGAAGAAAACCATCCCTAAAATATCTTAATTACCTGTCTAGAAAGGAATTTTGGAATCTAACAAAGAAAAATAATTACTTGGCACCAGTCTTTCTTTCTTTCTTTCTTTCTTTCTTTCTTTCTTTCTTTCTTTCTTTCTTTCTTTCTTTCTTTCTATTTTAGAGAGGGGGAGGGAGGGAGAAAAAGAGGGAGAGAAACATAAACATGTGTGGTTGCCTCTTGCAGGCCCCATACTGGGGACCTGGCCTGCAATCCAGCCATGTGCTCTGACTGGGAATCGAACTGGAGATCCTTTGTTTTGCAGGCCAGTGCTCAATTCACTGAGCCACACCAGCCAGAGACACATAACTCCTTTCAAAGTAAACTTCAATGCATTTTGACTTTCAGTGCCTTAAATATAAAGTGTCTAGGCCAATGTAAGTCAACAGAATATAAAAAGAAAGTACTTCTACATGCTTTACTAAGGCTATGTCTACAGATATCTTGTGACTATACACAACTAGATTGTCATTTATGTTTCAAAAATATACTTAGAGAAGATTTAAGTGCATAAACACACTTACTACTCACTTGAATCTGCTCCATTGGAGAGTACTTTGTCCTGATCCTTAAATAGAATGAATCATTTTCTGTCTTGAGGAGTTAATGGTTGAAAAATACGAAGAAGGAAGTGTCATGCACAAAGAGAGCGCCATGACTCTTCAGAACCGAAAGGCAGTGTTTCTAGCTGAGAGAATCATATGGAAGATAGTGTGATATTTTGAATTGCTGTTCTAATTGTATACCATCCTACCTTCCCACGATAAAGTATTCATTCTGTCATTGTATAATAAAATATAGTATTACTTTGTGAAAGTTGGGCTTGACCCTGTGACTTTAGCCAATGGGCTGTGGGTCGACGTGACGCTAGGAGGGGGTGTAAGTGCTTGCTGCTACACCTGTGCTGCTGTCAGGTGGTCCTGAGACCCAGCGTGACGAGACACTTAGGGAGCAAACCTGAACCTAAGCAAACCTTGAAGCCAATGCAGCTGCCCCGTGACCTGAGACAGAGCTGCCCAGCTGAGCCACAGTCCACCTGCAGGCACTTGGGACAAGAATATGCCTGCTGTTGGAAGCCATGAAGATGTTGAGTTTATCTGTTATGCAGTGCTACTGTGGCAAAAGCTGACTGATGTTGGATTTTGAATTGGACAAAAGGATAGATAAAATTGAAATATTTAAATTTAAATGTACGAAAAGGAGAGAAAGAGCTTCCCAGGCTGAAGAACCATGTGAGTAAAGACATCAATCACTCATTGAGAGTTGTCATTCTTTCCTTGTAACATTTTTTGAATCTATTCCTTATTTTTATTCTTACCGTTTTGACATCTGTGAAGAGAATGTCAAATTCATCTTCATACCTCACTTGCAACTGTAAGGGCCTCCTAAAACATCTTCCTCATGTAGTCTCTTTGAATGACCCTGTGCATAAAAGCCAGACTAACGGTGCTAAACAAGTGGACAGTACAAATTTCCCGTTGAGAAACCTCTAACATGTCCCCATGCGGACAAGCATCCTCTCCAAAGAGATGATGCTTAAGAGATGAGGCTTTTTGTTTTGTTTTGATGAGTGGAAATGAACTCCAGGAAGAGATCTATAGGGGTTAGATAAGACAAGCAGGGCTTTCTAGGCAGAGTAAATTGTATAGGTGAGCACATCCATTATGCCACAACATGAAGGTGCATAGTTAGAGGCAAAGGTGCATGTGAGGAAGAGAGGTAGGTTGGGGCTGTTCATGAAGCCATTAGACCTCTGGTAACCTCCACGCCCTATGCTGTTTCTCAAAACATGCTGTCGCTGATGTTTTTGTTGTCCTTTAATAAACCAAGACTCAGGTTGTATAAAAAGTTGGGGGAATTTATGCAATTAATACAATAACCTTAAGTGGTATATTTTTCCCACCAACACAAGAGGCAAAGTGAGTGGAAGAAAACACCACCAAATAAGAAGACAGAGGTGGGGTTTCAGTACTTGTCACCCTGTCCCAGGTCTGGTTCATTAGCCTGGTGACCCTGGCCAAGATCACACTCTGAAATCCAGTTCCCTCCACAGTAAAAACACAGGTAATATTTCCTACCTGTTCATATTTTGTGGTCATGATCAAATGATACATACAAGAGAATCCTCAGTGTGGAGAGTGTCACATAAAGTCTAAGAATTCCTACAAAATGTAAGAGATCATACATTTTGCACAAGGTCAACCTAGTTTACCAGAGGCAATCACCGGCATCCCTACTACTCCTTCGGAGGGGCCCCATGAATGAATGATGATGTCTCCAAGCTCGTTATAGTTCAGAGCTGAATGTCAGCAAGGTGCCCAATAGCCCAGAACTATCAATGTCACAGGAGACATTCTGCAGGAAGAGTAAAAAAAAGAAGTTTATAAAAAGAAGTTTTAAATAAATTATAGACTGAACAACCTCTTTGTTTAAAAAAAGTTCAAATGAGACAACATAAAACAACAAAGGGTGATATACATGGATCAGGCAGAATTCCAGAGAGCAACAGAAAGGAAGACTAGGAATGTTACAAAGTTAAACGCTACGCTAGAAGCAACAGGACATGGAATAAATATGAATGGAATAGTCAGGAACAACACAGAGAAGCTGGAGGAAAGCATTCAGAACAAAATGGGAACGAATTTAAAACAAATTTTGTAGAAATTATATGAAGGACAGATAAAAGATATCTAACATATGTATGATCAGTACCCAGAAGGAATTAATTCAATAAATGAAATAGATCAAAAATTTTAAATATAATGAAACAAATCTTTCTGAAATGTATTCTTGAACTTTTCAATCAAAAGGGCACATCAATCTCACCTAATAATAATAAAGTTTTCCTCTTAAAAATATTTTTAAAAGACACATTGTTTGCCACAAAAAGGAAAAACAGTAATACAGAAAAATCAATCCCCAAACATATGTTGCTGTTAACCCTCAAGGACAGAGAAAGATCACAAGGATATTTAAGAGAAAAGAATCTAACCATGTTCAAGATAGAAAGATCAAGTCAATTTCATTATTCTCCACAGTAAGATACAATCACAAAAGGCATTAATTAGTGTATGTCGAAAAAGATAAGGGATAAAACTCAGACCCCACAATCTTGTACTCTTCCTAGTTGCCTTTTAAGTAAGAAGGCAATTCTGGCATTCTCAAACTTACGCAAAATGAGTGAGCAGAGTACTCCACAAGCCCGTCTAAAAAAATTACTAAAAATTTCAAAGCACACAAACTGGAATTACTAAAATAGTATTTAGTACTTAAGATTAAATGACTATTAGAATTTTCCTAACACTATGTCACTCACTTTGACATTGTCAAAAGAATAACTAACAAAAACTGGCAGATGGGAAAAAAGAATTGAGAAGTAGGCTAATTTCCTTAAGTTTTACATCAAAAAGCCATCCATCTGTCTAAAACTGATGCATGTAGTTAAACCACAACTCTTACTCAGTAGTTTGATATCAATCTTTTTCTCCTGAGATTATCTTTTATAAGTTAATATTATTTATAAAAATAACATCTCTCTGGAGTTCAGCAATTATTTAGTCCACTTATGTATTTTTCTTCTTCTGAAATAAAATAGAATTAAAGAGAATGATCCAATTTTTATATAATTATTTTCCATATGCACATATCTATCAAGAAAAATCTGGAATAATAAATCTCTAATATTACGAATGGCTATTTTTCAATAGTAAGATTTGAACTGGTTTTCTTTTGCTTTATTTTTTAACAATTTGTATTGCTTAAAGTTTTATGTACTACTTATATAGAAATAGCATGGCTTTTTATGAAAATGCAAAAACATAAAAATTAGTAAAGAAGACAAAAAGTGAAGAACTGTATACCAAGATTTAGAATAAGACAATCCCCAATAATTAGCAACACACTTGCCTCTGATCATCCTTCCTGGTGGCAAGGTAAAAAAGAAAGGACGAGCTACATATTTTTATGTCCAGTAAAAGAAAGAACCAAATTGTCCTGGAAGACAGAGCCCAATGTTAGTTGAGGAGCTACCACATGCCAAGCACTGTATCATCTATTTCTTGTAAGTCCATGATACCTTATTAGCTCATTTTTCAGATAAAGAAGGCCAGATAAGTGATTGGACATGGTCCCACAGCCAGCCAGTGACAACCCCCACTGAGAACCCAAGTCTTGGGACCTCAAAGCCTAAGCCCTGCTCTCCCTCTCCAGCCCTCTGCTTCCCAATTTCTTGATCCTAACTCTAAGAGAAATAAATTTCATTTATTCCTTTATAATAAAGGAAGAGTCTGTTTGTGGCTTTGAAAAACTGTGCAGTTAACCATAGGCTCAAAACCAAGTTGAATATGAACAACATCAAAAGAATAAACTAATTAATTCTGTTTGCACATTTTTACTATTGATACAGTTCATACCAGGGCATCAGCATGACAGAAAAGTGCCAAGTCTAGTAATGTTGAAATCAATGATGGGAAACTCAGACAGTTATGTTAACCAAGGGTTTTTTTTACACAAATTTGCATTCCACTTACTTTGAAGATTCTTATGCAATGGGAGTGACTGTTGTAAGGGAAAGAATGAAAAGCAAACAAAAGTGTTTCAACAATAGTCCATTGAACATTACAGTCTCTATTAAAACTATAACTGTATACTCTAAATACTCGCAACAAGACACTTTGCAATTTAAACTTCCTTTTGAAATTCTAATTTTTCCCTTACTTGAAAAGTAATAAATAAAATAAACTAAGTCTATCTCTACTTCGATACATTACATACCACATGAAACCTACACAAATACATATTTTTCAAGGAATGGCATTAATAAAATTTGAATAAACAGGGATCAGGATATATAAAAATAATTTCAATTAACTATAATAATTATCTCCTCTATACTCTGGTTTCTCTTCAGAGCATATAAATCTTTCGCTTTTTACTAATTATCCTTTCTATAGATCCAGGGGTCTTTAGGCAGTTACGCAGAGATGAGTATAATGAATAAAAACGACCTTGAGTCACAAAGGTACTTTTTGGTGGCTTTCCCAGTGCTTATAGTTTGTCTTTTCTCATCTCCCCCCTTCCCTCCTTTCAATGAAGCGGTATTAATTGAATGGCCAACTAAGTGCAGGCAACAGTGATAGGCTAGTGATTAAGGCACAGGACAGGGAGCTCCTCCAGGAATTCACCGTTCATTCATGGGAAGAGCTGTGTAAAGAGCTAGTTGTAAATGAACTCACGAGGGGCCACAGTAGAGCACTGAAAGGATCACAGAAGGGAGAAGACAACTGGTTGGAGTTACCCAAGTAGGTTTCATATAGGAGTTGACCTTCGACTTCAAAATAGAAGGTGGAGGCTTTTGTGCGGCAGAGAAGTGGGCACAGAATATGTGAAGCCGAGAAGGAAACTATGGCTTTTAGAATAACAAGAGTTAGTACTGTTGATCCTTAGCCAGTTCATGTAAGTGATTTTTTTTTCTATACAGCTGAGTACACTTCACTGATCTCTACTATGTACTTACATAGAGTTTTACTTCTTACTACCAAAGGTAGCTTAACTCAACTTCCCTTCCAAATTCCTTAGGACTGCTGGCCCCGGTCAGCTGACACTTAACCCTCACCATTTCCTTCTCCTACAAAGGCTATTCCCCTCAACTTATCAAAGAGCTGACATTTTTGACTCAGGGTTTTACCAAGTTAAAGAACTCGAAGATGATGAAAAGGTGAAGGGACAATGCTGTTGTCTCTCTGTAACACCTAAAAATAATCTGAATGTCACCTCCCAACAGAAGAACAGCCTTCAGAGGTTTTTCTTATATTTACCAGGTACTTTGGGCTTGGAAGAGCAGCCGATCAAATGGAAAACTGGTGCAAACATTAAAGATGACTCTTAGAGAAATGAGGTTTGATCCTTCAGCAATGAGAAGGTAGAGCCAATCAACCCAATTCAAAACGAGCAAGCCAACCTGACAACAAATTAAAGTAAGTAAAATTACCATCTTGTTTTGTTTAAGTTAAATTGGGACATACTTCACCAGTTAAAGAATGATGATTGCCAATGCAGGGTTGGCATGCCCGTGGCCTCATCAGCCCATAAACCAGAATTCTCCAAAACTGTAAGACAAGGCCTAAGTTCATAATCAGTTGACAGCTACTGCCAGACAAAAATTGTTAAATTGTATTATTTTGTCCTTTTTCTCAAGTACACTATGTAAGGGCACAATTGCATGATAGGTGACCTTGAATAGATTATGTAAGAAGAAGTATTTCCTATTTGTATCTTAATGAGCATTTGTTTGGTTACCAATTGCTACTTTTAATTCATTTTCTTCACTAAAAACAGAAGCAGTATTTTTTTTTTCTGTGACAATGAATGTCAATCTACAATATAAAAATGAATCTGTTCAGAATGATTTCGACCAACTACTCTGACTTGGAGTCAAAAAGCATCAGAAAGTCCTGCGCTGTAGCTTGTGTAACAGTCCCTTTAAAAAATCGAATGACTCCAGAACCTATTTATCTTCCTGAAAATTAGACAAATATGAAATAGCAACTCAGTGTTTCTAGTAAACTAATGTAGTAGAGTAGGCTACTTTAAATTACAACCTCCTGTTTAATAAAATTAAGATTAAAATATAGTAATGTTTTAGGTGGCAATAAATCATAGCAATTAACTTTCTCTTTTGAAAAAATACTAAGAAAATGACTCAGGTGTAGGGGATGAAAATACAGATAAGTTGACTAAAATATATCCCCTCTAAGATTTTTCTAATGGATATTAATTTTGATTTTGCCAGCCATCTAGGGTTAGTAAATAAGCTTCCGCTCTGTACCTTAGAACTTTATTCTCAGTCTGGTCGCCTTCCTGATTACTAAGTCTTTCTAAATTAGAGCAAGCAATTTCTCTTTGTTTTACCTAATATTTGAAAATGGCAAAAAAAAAAAAAAAAATTCCCCTGGGTCACTGAAAATTATCCTTTCATTCCAGCCGCCTGTTTCAAGTCAGTCAAAACATTCCAGACTTCAAAAGGAGGCTCCGCCTTCTCAGGCCATTTTGGTGTCCCTCTATGGTTGGCCTAGGAGGGATCGGTTATTTGGATAAATTAATTTCTGGAGCCTGCTGCCCTTCTAGAAGACCTCAATGTCTGACTGCAAATTAGTTCTACCGAACATGAAGAAATCCCTGGACAGGCTAGAAGAAATAAATGGTGATAAAATCTAATACTACAATGTTTGTAATGTGATTTTATTCTGCTATGTAGCTTGTAAGCACCGTTAATGTTGAATTAAATATTTTAATTTTTTTAAAGGGGCTATAAAAGCAGAAAATCAGATCAGTGTCCAAGTCACAGCAGAAAAGGCTGCAAGCCAGCTTCAAAATAAAACTTCTAGCAGGAACATTTCATGAGAAAATGCAAAAACGTCCTAGTTTTCCACAACATCGACATCAGAGATACAGGCCCCCTTGCCGGCAGCCCCTCCTTTGAGACAGGAAGTCACGCAGTTGAATTATGCTTTAGCAGGGCCTGTGAATAAACTGTTAGGCCGCCCTGAGTACGAGGTGTGCAAGTGCCTAAGGAGAGCTTACCCTGAAGGAAGAGGGTCCCCCAGCCAAAACTAACAAACAGGGCCCCTCAAGCGGAACAATGGTCCAGAAAACTCAGCAAAAAAGAAAATAAACTTCATTGGCAGTTTGTTTTTGACTGTTAAGAGCTTAGCTACAGCTCTATCAAGATTTTTAAGAAGGTAAGAAATTTCACACATAGGACATTCTCACAGCTGCTTGAGAGTTTAGAGTGCAAATGTATCATCTTGTCTTGCCATGTCTAATCCTCTTTAAGAGATACTTGTATCTTTTCTTTCCAAAGTAAACAGAACCACACCTCTGAGAAAGAGATGAAGAACTTCCTCTCCCCCTCCACACCCCCAGGCACGGTTCTGCTTGAGTGAGCCGAATCTAACTCCTAGTCAGGTTGGGCTAATTCTAACAAAGAGGGAATGAAGATTAGAAATAAAGACTGAAGTTGGGAACATGTTTTTAGACCCACAAATATATATATGTATATGTATGTATGTATATATGTATATACACATGCACACACATATATATCAAAGAAATGAACCTAAAATACAGTACCTTCAAGAAATTTTTTTAAAATTTACATAGAGAATTACAGTTAACTGTCTTTGTAGTTAGTTGCAAATATAGTTCAGTTCCCCAAAATCCATGAATCTCAACATGTATCTAAATTTTTTTTTAAATTAAAAATATTTATCTCTAGACTGGACATAGTAAATTAACTATTCTCATGCTATACTTGGTTCCCTTCTTTATAAAAAACTACTTTTTAACCCAGATTAAGCCAGCATAATTACTTGGGATTGAATCTAAGAGAACATATACAGTAAATTAGTAATAGATGAAAAGAGCCTCAACAAAAAATGAGAAAAAAAATATTTAAAATGGCTGATTATGATGTTTTCAGTCATATCCTAAATTTGTCCTCACATCACTCACAGGGCCATCAAATGAAATTAAGGCTAATAAGATGATCATATTTGTGAGGTTAATTCTAAGTTTAACTAAAACTACTCATAGATTAATATTTTGAAAAAATGTGGAACTATAAATAAGAAGGGATTCTTGTATCTGTGAAGAAACAATGAAAGTTAGACAAAAGACTGTTCAAAATGAAGACTTCATCCCTAGAACTCTGACAGAAATTTGTAAAAGTAGGATACATGGAAAAGCAGGCGTTTATTATCTGGAGAAATTATTGTAGAATTCCTCTATTTTGCTGATATATTAGATTGGGGGAAATAGGGTCTGCTGACATTTTTTTAAGCCATCAAAATCTAAACATACCCATTTTTCATTAAATCCACGGAAAAGTTAGGTCAATTGCTTTGTGTTTTCTAAACATTTCATAAGCAAGGCTTTTCTCTCAAGGCTGCACACATTTTCAAAGGTTTTTTTTTTTATTACCTACTCAATAAGAAATTAGATTTCCCATTGTAAGATCAAATTTGTCACTATTGATCTGACCTTCTGATACAAAGAAAGAAAATAGGAAATAAGAGAAAGGAAAAAAAACCCCAAGATTCTTACCCTGAGTTCTTTCATAACCTCTAATGCTTATATTATTTTATTATAGATCAATAAGTAAGATATTAAAATGGATGAAAGGATTTAACACTATATTTGGGGACTCATGGAGGGCTTGAAAATGGCAAGAAATAGCAGAAGTATTTCTAATCTGTGTGTGTTTTATGTGAACTTTCCTGAAAAAAATATAGCAAGTTTTCTTCAAAACTATATGCTAACCCCAAAGGAACAGAGAGAGCATTACCCATTTTGCCTCCTTGAATGCGGAAAACGACCTTGGCCCCGAGAGTCCCATCTGCTCTCTTTCGTTAGGCACTAGGTAGGTAGTAAGTGTGGATTCACCACGTCTCAGCGGTGGAAGGGATCTGGGGGGTAGTCCACTTCCATGGATTCCTATGCACAGTCTCCAACAGCTTATCGCCAAGTACTACGAGCCCAGGCTCTATGTGCAAAGTACCTAGAACACCCCTGGCTACACAGTGCAATCAATGCCTAATAAATGTTATCGAGTCTTAGTTGTAATATGCACTGAACATCTCCAAGGACGTAAAGCTGATACTACCCCACAAAGTCAGCCCATTTCATCTTTTCCCATAAGACTACTTGTGTGTTTAAGAACTGTTATCAAGACCTGGCAGGTGTGGCTCTACGGATGGAGCACCAGCCTGAGAACCAAAGGGTTGCCTGTTTGAATCCCAGTCAGGGCACATGCCTTGGTTGCAGGCCAGGTCCCCAGTAGGGGGCATGTGAGAAGCAACCACACATTGATGTTTCTCTCCCTATCTCCCTTCCTTCCCCTCTGTCTAAAAATAAATAAATGAAATCTTAATAAAAAAAGAACTGTTATCAATTTAATAAATATACAATGTTTGGAAAATTTAGCTATCAATACAAATGACCTTTTTGGAAACAACTTTAAAGGACTTTCTGATAATATCTCAATCAATTTAATATGCAATACATATAGTTTATTTTTATAAAACATTTATCATCTTAAAACTTTTAATTAAGCTATAGGGAATACACTTTCTTTTTTTACATTTACAAATTCCTTTAATATTATATACCATCTTTTCTCAATTTTTAAAGTAGCTAAGAACATTATAAGATTTTGGGGCCTGGTCTTCCAAAGTAATATCAAAATTTATTCAACTCTTATTAGCAGTATACATGGAAGCCGCTAACTGCAACTAAAATTACAGTAGATCACCTTTGTCCCCAAAAGTTGATGCAACCTGTGGAGGGAGGGACCCCAACATACTGAGGAGTGAGGAGCTCACCATACACTCTCATGGGAATACACATGTGGGAATTAGCCCAGTGACTTCTCTTGCTGTCATGGGTGATGGCTCTGTGATTTACAGTCCTCATTTAATATCACAATATTATCACAATATTCACGTTTGAAGTTTTTGTCAGCTATATTGTTTTAACTGACCCACAGTTTGAATTGAAAATATAGAAATAGCACCATTTAAACAAACAAACAAACAAACAAACAGTCTACTAGGAAAAAATAAAATAAAATGTAGAAGCATAAGGTATGTTGATTTGGATTGGAATCAGTCACCCTATTTAAATAATTATCCCAGGGCAAACAGAAAGATAACTGTTTTTAAAAGACAACATGCTAGTTGCTTATGTTAAAATAGAGATTGATTTTGTTAGTCCATAGTAAATAGTGAGCATAGATTTTTTTCCAAATAATTTGGAATCAGAGCAAACCACTAATTTGAATGTCTAATGAGAACTCCTTAACAAATGAACTTTAATTAAAAGTCAGCTCTATGGATGAAATTATTTATATGTTGTTTGGGTTTTACCTCACTGCTAACAGTTTATTTTGAGAACACAAGTGGTTAAATGCAGGCATAGCTAACCAATTACAAACATTTCACAGGGAACATAATTTCACATGCCCAAATGCAAAATATTCTTGAACTCATTTTTAAAGCTATCCAGCTTACCAGATGGAGCCAAGTAAATGTACAGAAACTTGAATAGACAAATCACGAAGGTAAGCAGTGAAAGTAAAATGTGGTTTTGGTCATTTTACCTTATTCATGGAAAATCTGTCTCTTTACGTAAATAGAAATTAAATATGAAATTTTAAGAAAATTGATAATAACCTAGCTTTTTAATGGCATTTTTAGATAATAATATGGGATTTTTTATCTTTGTAAATATACCGGTACCATGACTGGTGTTAAGGTTATTGTTTGATTACTCTCAAAGCATAATATTTATTGTTAAAGACATCCCAGATGACCATACTTTGAAAGAAATACAGCACCATCATTAAAGAAAGGAATCATGTATTAATGATTTTTGATACAATAAAATTTTGAGAAATTTTAAACATTAAAATAAATTACCATAAGTTGTGGGATCCCTGAAAATAATTTTAGTTTAACACATAATTGAAGTAAAAATAAGTACACATGAATAAACAGTTGTCCACTTTATTATTTGTACATCCCAATACTTATTTTATTCTGCATTCCCTCACATTATGCACATATTTCAAAATAAAAAATAAAATAAAATTAGTAATTTAATAAAGACTTTTTTGTCCTTTACATCTTACAAAAAGAGAGAAAAATTGTTAAAGAAGACACTAAGTTATTTTTTTAAGTAGCACCTGGAAGAACACACAGGCATTCACTGTTTTTTAAGGTCTGCTTTTGATAAACACATAATGTGTATTTGTATTGCTGTGTTGCTTAATAAAGCTATTCATTTTCTCCTTTTGGTCCTCACAATGAGGCTGAGACACCCAGCACTGAAATACTATCCCCATGTTAGGGATGAAGATACTGGCTCAGAGACAATCAGACATTTGCCTGCGCTCAGGCAGCAGGTGAGCCAGGCCTCCAAGACAAGACTTCCGCTGCCCCCCAAGCCCATGTTCCCTCCTGTACCCTCACAGTATCTGCTGACTTCAACTGATAAGAACACAAGCTCAGTTACTGTTTTATTAATACAACACAGGAGTATATGTTCAGAGCATAACATGAATTAAACTTTTAAAAATTATGAGAATGTTGGTCACATCTATGTTAATTTTGAATTTGGGAGACCTTTCTTTTTAAATTTTATTTATTTTATCTTTAGAGAGGAAGGGAAGGAGAGAGGGAGAGAAATATCAATGTGTGGTTGCCTCCTGTGGGTCCCCTGCTGGGAACTGGCCTACAACCCAGGCATGTGCCCTGACTGGGAATCGAACCAGCAATCCTTTGATTCACAGGCCCGCGCTCAATCCACAGAGCTACACCAGCCAGGGCTTGGGAGACCTTTTAAAAAATTTCAAGAATTCCTTTGCTGTATAAACAGTGAGCAATGTAGTTTAACTTTGTAGAGCAGTTTGCAAAACTTCTGTAATGAATAGTTTTTTTGCAAAAAGCATATGAAAATTTGGTCTATGACTGCCAGCTTATTTTGCCCATCTATTTTCACATAGGTAAAATTAGTCCATATTTTCTTTGATAATCCTATTTCCATAAAAGGACATGTGAAATAAACCGTATCCTGTGCTTGAATTATCAGAAATTGTCCATTAATGGAGGTCTTCCTAATGAGGTTTCACAGCAGAGGCGCGTATTGTCAGCGTACCTCTACCTTCATGAAACCTGACAGGTGAACGGCTGAGTGTGATTCTAGGCTCTTCCCAAAGGTGCGTGCTTCCCTGCAGCCACGAAGATACTGCCAAACCAGCACATGAGAAGACTTCTCTCTGCTTATAATTCTGCCGTTCCAGGAATTGTATCCATTCATCATTCATTCATTCATTCAACCAAAATGTTTTTTCACATCTATGCTGTGCAAAATAAAGAGGGCTGAGTGTCAGAAGGAGGGTGGTTATTCCCGTCTCACGCTCTCTGCCCTGAAACAGCTCACAGTCTAGAAAGCAAACAGATTTGTAAATATGTATGAACAATGCAAAATGGTATAAAATATATGCTAATTAGCAGTTCAAAGCACTTATTGTATGAAGATGAAAGAGATCTGCTTGGGTGGGAGGAGATAAAGATGAATAAACTGACACCTAAACATACTCAATGTGCAAAAGACAGAAAAAAACCCAGTGATTAACTATATGAAATGCGGTAGAAAAATGAATTATATAAACTATATTTATATAATTACATGTTATATAGTTATATTAAACAGGGGTGTCCAACCTGCAGCCCATGGGCCACATGCAGCCCAGGATGGCTGTGAATGGGGCCCAATACAAAATTGTAAATTTACTTTAAAGATTATGAGATTCTTCTGTTAATACGTGTCACAATGTATTTAATGTGTGGCCAAAGACAACTCTTCTTCTCCCGGTGTAGCTCAAAGATGCCAAAAGGCTGGACATCCCTGATTCTGTAAGATATGTAATATCCATTTATGTAATTGGTTACATTAATTATCAAGCTTCACTTCTTCTGTTCAAAATAGTAAGTAAAAATAATTTTAATGTAAAAAAATCAACAGGATCACTGTATTAGTTATCTACTACTATGTAACAAATTACCCCAAATGTAGCATCTTTGAATAACGCACATGTATTATCTCACAGAATTTGTTCAGGGTTAGAAATCTGGTTGCAGTTTAGTTACCTGCTATTAGATACTAGGGGCTCTCTTGAGAAGGCTCCTCGGGCTGTCTGCTGGAGCAGCAGCATCAGGCAGCTGGACTGGGGTTGGAGGATCGACCTTCAAAGTTCCGTTCCCGGTCACAAGGGCCTCTGCACAAGGCTGCCTGAGCATTCACACAGCATGGCAGCCTGCTTCCCCCAGAGTGACGGATTCACACTAGCTCTTGGGACCTAGTGTCTGCAGTGGCGTACCATCATGCCTGCGCTTTTTCCTGCTTATTAGAAGTGAGTGAGTCATTAAGCCCAGACCACACCCAAAGGGAGGGGACGAGATCAAGGGACCCCATCTCTTAAAGCAAGGACTATTAAAGAATTTGTGAACACATTTTGAAATTACAACACATTCTGGAATGGTATATGAAATGTACACATGGTCGTTATTCATATTTCAAGCACCTTTTTAAATGAATCATAGGAATGTTTATATAAATAAAATTATACATGAACAGAAATGTGGGCATCAAAGACCTTCACCACAGCGCCAATATAAAGCTATACTATGAGCTCTGCAAACAATAATATTCATTGGCTGATGGATGAAGAAGGTTGCCAGAGAAAGAGACCAGGATACCCTAGAAAGGTAGAGAGGCATCACGTTGGGTTCAAATGCTGTCCTGGAACCGTGGAACCGCATGGTCAGACTGAGTGCTCGGCGCGTTCCCACCGATGCTCGGCTTCCGAGATGGGTCCCCCTGCCCATCCCTTGGGGTCCACCACACATATTTATTTTGTGGTGTATAAACTTTATTAACTTGGATTATCTAGTACAATACGGACACTAACTGAATCATGTTTTGTTAGAACTACAAGAGAAATCCTCAGTTCTTCATTTTACTAAAGAAGAAAACGAGGCCCAGAGAGAGGAAATAAGTCAAATGCAAGATGACAGAGCTGGACTGATGGGAGCGGAAGGAGGAAGCTCGAAGGGGCGGCGCGAGAGCAGTGCAGCTGTTGGACCGCCCCCAAGTGGACAAGAGACCAGGGTGGCGGTCTATCTACAGTTCCCCTACGTCTTCCTGCGGGTCTGCTCCACGGTAGCTTCCACGCCACAACTGAGGAGTTGAGACATGCCATAGAATCTTCTAGTGTGCAAACCCTAAAATGCTTACTATTTGGTTCTTTACAGAAAATGTTTATCATTTCATCACTATATTGAAGTGCCTTTCTTATTCCAGCTGATACTTCTGGCGATTGCCATCATTACTAACAGAATTGTAAACCAGAAAAGTTTTTTTTTTTTCCTCTTAAGTATTTCAGTTGTCTTTCTTACCTGCAAATGTCAAAACAAAACAAAAAATTCCAAAGCCTGAGTGTTTTCCTCAGACAGAGAGATCCACGTTCCATCACCGCTAATTGGTCATATATCTCGGTCCTGACCCCCACCGTGATTTGAGCTCTCAAACCCCTGCACATTAAGAGTGCCAGAGCGGAGGCAGGTCACAGCCAGCGAGTCTGAATGGTTAAAGACCCTCTTTCCTTTCTTTCTAGCATCTGCCACAAGCAATTTTCATCCTTGTCACACTCCATGTGTTCAGTGCCTATGGCCCAAGTGAGCTGTACCAGGACATAAGATTCCGGCCAGCTCGGATAAACAAATGCTTACTGAGTGCATACAAAGGGCTTGACATGGTGTTGGGTCCTGGAAATATAAACAAGTCACTGTCCTGGCTCTGGAACAATTTTCCTGTCTAGGTTTTATTCTTGACCTAAAATACCTAATCACTAATTCAACTGATGCCCAATTTGAACTTTGACAGCCAGTCTCCTCCAAACCCTCGGATCACATTCCAGCTTTTCAGTGTGCCCAAACCAGCCCTGCCTGTTCAAAGGCAAACTTTGCTTCGTTCCTTCTATCAGGGTCTGACAGCCCCAGTCATAATCTCATCTTAACCCTGTGACTGTACCTACATTACAACTAAAATGAGAGAGAGTACCTCACTGGCCTAGTCTAATCAATTTTAAATAACAACAGTGCTTCTTTTTAAGCACTTGCTATATGTGTGCCTGGCACCTTTGATGTTAGTAACAATAGCAAACGCTGAAGACAGCACTTACTGTGTGTCAGGCACCATTCAAAGTCTTCTCACTTGTAATAACCTCATTTAGTCTTCACACCAACCCTGTGATGTAAGTTATTAGCATCATCCGGTTACAGATGAGGAAGATGGCCCAAGGGAGGTGCACAGACGTGCCCAGCTTCCTGCAGCTAGTGGGTATCGCAGCCAAAGGCACCAGAAACTACTCTTATTCATCAGATTTCTTTCATATGTTATTTTTAATCATACAGTCATGCAAGGAAGGTATTATCATCCCCACCTTCCAAGTGAGGAAGAACTGAGGCTGAGAAAGGTCAAGGTGCAGACCAAGTGCTGAGCAAAGACTGAAGCACATACATCTGACTCTCAATGTACTGCCCTGTCTGAAAGGATCCCCCATGGGCCGGGCACCAGTGGCTGCATAAACTGCTTTGCAGTCTACAAAGCACTTCAGCAGATCATATCTGATTCCTTCAGTATCGAGGCCCTTAATATAAATATTATTATTTCTATTTATAAAGGCAATATTGAGGCTCAGAATTTGACATAAGCTTCCCAAGTTCCCATAATTAATAAGCTGTGACTCACAACCTCTATTCTGCTTCCATGCCAGGGCTTTCTTCACTGCACCCACATGCCTTTCCTTTTTCAAGTTAGTATCTATTTGCTATGTACCCATTGCAACCAGTTTGGCTCCAGCTTTAGGCTTTACTGCCTAGTCCCGAAAATGCCAAGTGATCCTGCTCTCAGACAAATCAAGGGAGAGAAGAAAAACAGTATCTTAGGGATACAGTTTATAACTTGTAGTTAAACAAGGACCTTAAGTCATCAGGAAAGAAGTATATATATATATTCACTGTTAGGTATTTCAGTGAAAATGATTAGGATGCAGGTGATGGCACATCAAGGGCTAAATCTCTCCATCTGTGAGATGAAGAGGCAAGACTAGAGCTGTGCTTTCAAATTGCTGCCCCTATTAGCACAGCCTGGGGTTTCTTAAAGGGCCCTAGTAGGCACCTAGTGGGTGACCTGCTCAGCCCCTTCTCGAGGAACTGCCTTGTTTCTGTGGCTCCCTGTTCCACCAGCCACAGAGTCCTGACCCAAGCAGGACCTGTCCCAGTCCTTCCTCCTGCATGGTAGATGGCCCAGTAACATGTTAGCCACAGTCAGCAGCCAGCACTATGCCAGGGGGTATAGAAAAAGCCAGTCTGCAATCAAAAAGAGGACTAAAAAGCATTACAAAGAAATATAAAAAGAAAACTGCCTGAATTCCCTGTTCACTGTTTTTCTTAAGACTTTCCTCTTGTTTGCTTAAGTCAGCTCATGGTAAGTCCCACTAATTGCAACCAAATAAACTAAAATTATTCAAGGGGAATGGGATGGATAGGCAAATAGATAAGGTTTCAGGCCATACATTATTATTAGGCTTTGTTATGGGTTGAACTGTATCCCTCCCTGCAAAAAAATGTGTTGAAGTCCTAATCTCCAGTATCTGAACATGACCTTATTCGGAAACAGTGTTTGCAAATGCAATCAAGATGAGGTCTCTAGGTTGTACCCTAATCCAACATAACTGGTGTCCTTATAAGAAGAAGAGAAGAGACAGAAAGAGAGGGACAAGGCCATGCGACAAGAACCGTGGAGATGGAAGTGCTGGGGCTTTTAGCCCTGG
The DNA here is from genome assembly GCA_004027475.1 of Anoura caudifer. NCBI lineage: Eukaryota > Metazoa > Chordata > Mammalia > Chiroptera > Phyllostomidae > Anoura > Anoura caudifer. The sequence continues at coordinate 222,913 of PVKU01001349.1, forward strand.
CATGGCAGGGGCTGTATGTCAGGAAGCTAAGAAGCAAGAAGGATTGCCCTGCAGGCTTTTCCCCTGTTTATGGAATGTTGTTCAAAGCATCCTGAAGTGACTAATGCAGGCTTCCAATGAGATGCTTCTGCTCTAAAAGGAAGGAGAAGGAAGGAAGGAAGGAAGGAAGGAAGGAAGGAAGGAAGGAAGGCAGGCAGGCAAACCACTGGATTCTGTACTTTTAAATTTAAGTTATCTTAAACTATCATTTATATAGAACATCTTATTTGTGATAAAGTTGAAAAAATTAAATCCTGATTTAACTGATAATTTCCCAGTTAATTTGACATTTTATATATATATATATACACACACACATATATATATACATGTATGTATATCTCAGACTTGTATAACACTTTTTGTAACTTCTGCTAAATAGCATGCTTCTCTCTATTAATAAAATAAATATTTAATTCTTCCATTTTGGTTAAAAGTCTCTTTTGACTTTTAGAATTTCCAAGTATAGGAATAAGGAACATACATATTTTATTTAATGGTTTTCTTGCAAAACCCAGTATCTCAGCAAAAGCTGCTGTTAGTATTTCAAATTTACCATAATTTAAAGGAGATGGAAGAAGCACAGTTTTAAGAATGCAATGAGGCCCTGAACATAATCGCTCTGAAAAATTCTCAAATATCAGCACCTAAAATTTTGGTAATGAAAGTAAATTAACTGTCTATCATTTATAATTACACGCTCACTGTAGAGCAGGGGTGTCAAACTCATTTTCGCTGGGGGCCACATCAGTGTCGAAGTTGCCTTCAAAGGGCTGAATGTAACTTTAGGACTGTATAAATGTACTAATCTTTAACTAGGGGCAAGGAGCTCAGTGCTGCCGCCGGGTAGAAACAAGGTGCCAGGCCAGATAAAACAAGGTGGAGGCCGATTCGGCCCGTGGGCCTTGTGTTTGCCACCTGTGCTTTAGAGCCTCAGGAGACCTGATCTCCCACAGCTGACAACATCATGACCAAACATAGCACAGGTATAATGGCTGCAGTCCAAAATTTTTATTGTAGACTTGCAGGTGACCAGGTAGTTTTTCGTTTATGACCACAAGTACATTAGAATTACACTGTACTTTTCAGTACTCAAAAAACTTTAAAATACATGATTCCATTTGACCTACAAACCTGTAATTTTAAATAAGAAAAGGTAAATAGCATTATCTCCATATTACAGCAAAGGGAGACTGATGCTTAGAAATCTGCCCCAGACCATCTAACTAGCAAAAGTTAAAATGAGGTCTTCTAACTCTGAATCTATAATGTAGTTTTCAAGAAACAAAACTGCCCATCCAATTCAGACACGAGATTCAGTTTTTTATATGGTGGGTTTTTAACTGCAAGCTTCATGGCCTCAAGGAAAAATATAGTGATTTAGTTTTTAATTCACTTTCTTCTAAGAAGATAGTAGATACTTTTCTTATCTTGACATGATTTCCTTCCAGAAATCCTCAGAAACTAAAGGAATAGGAAAATGTAGCCATATCTTGACTGCCTGATGTTTGTGTCTCGAAGTTGTTTATGTTGGAGAGGGCCAGCCAGGGCTCGGCTGAGAGAGTAGTGCACGCTCCTCCAAGGGAAGCTCCTCCGGAGGAGACAGGGCAGTGGCCAGAATTAAGATGGAGATGCTGCAAAGCCCCATAAACCTCTTCGTCTCCTTTTTGTCCTGATGAGGTGACTTGAGGAACAGCCAAAACCTACCAAATCATGAGCTACTGCTTCCTGGAGGTGGAAAACACGCAAGCAGCATTCCAGAATTAAAAAGGTGGGACTTCTGATTGGTCACCTTCGCCCAGTGCTTTGTCTACTCAGGATCAAAATGAGCAACTACTTCACCTCTGCCCGTGGTCCTTTGTCACATGATAGACACATCCCCAAAGCCTTGGTGGGGTCAACAGGCTACATGACAGAATACTGTACCTTGTGATGTTCAAATAATCAGTCTTTTTCCTCCCTTGTGTGTCACAAGCCACCTCAAAACTTTCAACTTCGAATGTCACAAAGCATGATTCCATCAAGATTAAGAGTAAACACATCCTTGTTCAAGGGATTCCCACACTCTGCCCCCTCGCTAGGGACTGAAATGCCAAGGGAGCTCCTCTTGGCCTCTCCCATACGAGACCCTCTGGGTTTCCCGGATGTCATGGCCTAAACAGGAAGAAATGAGGGGGCTCCACTGACTCCTCTCCGACCCCATCCCATACACTTCTACCTATGCAGTAAAGAAAGAACCACTGAGTAAAGTTGAGAAAGAATCACTGTTTACAAAGGCAACAGAGATTCATAATACTATACCAATAATTGCACATGTAGAACAATACAGAAATGTTTTATAAGCTGGCTTTGTATGCAAAACCTTTCAAAGAATTTTTTTTTTTTAATACTGTCTCATGAGGAAACTAAAGGTCCTACTCCTATCAGGAATATGCTCTGTGAGGTAGAGTGGAGGAAAGTAAAATTATAAAACAGCATTAGGCCCTGGCTGGTGTAGCTCAGTGGATTGAGCACAGGCTGTGAACTGAAGGGTCACTGGTTCGATTCCCAGTCAGGGCACATGCCTGGGCTGCAGGCCAGGTTCCCAGCGGGGGCCACATGAGAGGCAACCACACATTCATGTTTCTCTCCCTCTCTTTCTCCTTCTTTTCCTCTCTCTCTAAGAATAAATAAATAAAATATTTTTAAAAAAAACAGCATTAGGTTTATTGGATTTCAAGCTCCTCATCTTACATATGCAGAAATTGAGGTTCCCAGACAAGTGCTTAGAATATATTTAATATTATTTAAAAAGAACTTATACTGTGCAATACTATTCACCAATAAAAATGAACAACGAATGATACATGTAACACTAAAGGTGGGCCACACAGACATAATGCTACCCGAAAAAAAGGCAGAAATGAAAGAGAACACATCTGTGGATTCAGTTCATAGGAGCTTTTGGAACAGACAAAACTGATCAAAGGTAAAAACCGCTGGAACAGGGCTTGTCTCTGGGGTCCGGGAGGGTATTGGAGAGGTACTGAGTAAGAAGGGCCTGTGAACTTGCTGGGGAGATGGAAATTCTAGCTGTGATAGATATCGTCAAAATGATACAGTTAAGATTAGTACCTTCCATGTATGTGAATTTTATCTAAAAAAGTACTGTGGAAAAAACTGTAATCTTTCAGTGATGGTGAGGAGAGATGGGGGGTAAGACAAAATGAGAATGGGGTACCACACACTCTTGTGTTCATTTTGAATATGGTGGAGACTTTTTTAAGAAAAATTTTGAGGTGCCCCGTGGGACTTCAAGGTGTCTCCTGCCATGTGGAAAAAAGAAAAGTTTTGAAAGATGAACATGAAGAGCAAGGGGAAGTTCAGTTCATGATTGGAAATATAAGTACTTCTGGTACTATTCCAGGTCTCCTTTCGATCCTTTATTTTCCTAAGTTTTCTTAACATTTTCTTCTAAGTTCTAGGTCCTCTTCCCATCTTGAACCTGTTTCCCCAACATCCTAAGAAAAGGAGGAAACCTGAGAGCCTGAGGAGCCCACCCAAGGCTCTGCGCAGGGCCCCTGGGTGCCTCCGTAGTCAGCAAGCAGGAGCCAGCCAAAGTGCCAGGAAACTGCTTCGCCACCACCATAGTGTTCGCCCTTGAGAAACAGCCCTCCCTCGTTTTGTGCTTCTGAGACAGCCAGAATATCTTTCCAGAAGAGAACCGCTTCCCTCTTCACGTAACAAAACAAAACCTCAAAACCATATGCGATGAAATTGTCCACTAACCACATCTTTTTGTTACAATAAGCAAAAAGAAATTAATCATTATATTCTTTACCTATTTGTTCATTTCATTCTCAAATCTTAGTTAATAATGCCTTAATTCTTAAATTAGAATTTGCATAACATAAAATATCAAGGGAAATATTATCAGCAACCTTGATTTACAGATTCTGTTAAATGCGCTAGGGACCCTCTAGCACATCAACCTGTGTCAATCTAAGTAGCAAAGTTACATAAAAGGGGGCAGTCAGGAGTAGTCATCAGCGAGTTTATTTTTCATTCATTTTATATGCACTACAAAAGTATTTTTAACATGACAATAAAATCAAATACCCCAGGCCTGACAGGAACTTAAAAGAACAAACACACAAATTAAATAGTTAAGTTAAGGGCGCTTTTCCTGGTCAGGATACAAGCTATGCTCTACAGAACGATCTGGAAGTGTTTGTGTGAATCACCTCCCAAAGATGAGTGAGGAGACCCATAAAATACCCTCTGCAATTGCATCCAGTATGACTGCAAAGTACTTTGATAGCACTTGACCCTTTGTTATTAAAATCCGTATCCATTAGCAGTTCCCGCTTATTGTATAACACCAACAGGTCTTGTAAGACATGCATTTGCAGGAACCACAACAGCATTACTAAAGATCACACTTTGGGATTGTAATAATTCTATTGTGAACAAAGCTGAGCTAGGAAACCACAGGTCTAAGAGCGTCACAATTGATCAAAGAACTCAAAAGGTGAAGCTGCACATGCTGCCCCCTTTATACTGCTGTGGAAATTTCCCAAGGAAACAGCTTTCACTTACTGAAAGCTGCTTTTCTAAAATTCATATCCATGGACTTATTTGAGATCTAAATAACACAAAGGTTATTTGTAAAATTACCTCTGCTTGGGAATATTTGTTTACGAGGCAAAGGAAGCTCTCTTTCTTCCTGGTAGGAACCTGAGGAAAATTCCTGAACCCTTTCTGTTCTGCTCACCAGATAAACCAACAAAGGAAAACTTTAGAGATCTAGGGTTCTCCTTAATTTGAAGCCAATTCTAGAATTCATCAAACTGTGAAACTCCCACACTAAACACACACTTGAAAGACACACACACATGCACACATGTGTATTATAAAACAAATACATATAAAACCACCCAAACTTAGATATTAGTTTCAAGTTTTATGAGACAAATATATGTTTTCCCCAAGGCAAAGAAAAATGTGAGCCTTAAAATTACATTATGCTTTTTGGTGTAATTAAGTAATACTAAACATTGGCTTTTCCCTCTAGAACTCCATTGTTGATAACCGAAACCTCTAAGAAAGATATAGAGCAGGTTTGACTGAGGAAATAAAGTACTACTTAATTCATAACTTAAAATCATTAAAAATTAGTACAGAGCTTTTGAGGAATTTCTAGACACTCAGGTTACAACAAAAATAGTCATTACAATTTTAAAACTAATAAGTCTTTCCTTAAGACTGACATTCTGTTTACTTACAGACGGTCCATTTATCCCCCGGGGGTCTTCCATTGAAGACTTCTTCTGAATTATAGATGGGCTATTAGCTACACACTTCTTCAAAGGGCTCCAACACCCCTGCACCTGTGGGGAAGAGAGCACCAAGGAGCCGTATTAATTGTGTGGCATGAAATTAAGAGTCCATCTTTTTCCATCTGCAGCTTTCCCCTTACTGGGATGTATACACAAGTCAAGAATGCTTACCTTCACTGAAAGAATCTTTAAAATAAATATTATGGGCTCACTGTTTATCACAACTTACATGGGCCAAATGTGGCCAAATGATAGCTCAGTGTGTCTGCTGTCAGCAGCTGCAGCCCGAGGAGAAAACAGAACAGGCAGACCAGCTAGAGAGCTTTCCACACACATTATTTTTGAGCCAACAGTGTAAGAGCTTTCTTTTCTTGTTGTTTTGAATTTGGTTTCTCCACACTATCTATCAATGTCAATTGTACCACAATGCAAAGAGGAAATGCTAACAAAGAAATATGACTGTAGTCTGAGCAAGGATAAAAGAGAGAAACCTCCAGCCCTCAGGGCAAGGATATTATGATGCTATTTCTTAGCAAGTTTACATTAGGTCACAGTTTCACGGCTGATCAAGTCTGAACCTTCGGAGACTCCGCACCTTCAAGAAGAATGGGGTTTGGGGATACTTCAAGGCATGGACAATAAAAACAGTGTTTTGAAATATATTCTGCAGTTAGCTATCTTCCAAAAACAGAATATAGCCATCTAGCTACCCATTCTCATTTCCTTTCAAAATTAATTTTCATGCTCAAGTTTCAGGGAGGAATCCAAAGAGACTTTCAGGTTTACTAACTTGGGCTTGGCAATGAAGAAGTTATTCTACATGCCTCCCATAAACTCCAATGATGTACATGTAATTTCCTTAAACAGATATGATCTTCATATCACCCCACATAGAATTACAGAGTAGAGAGCATGTGGTAGTTTGCCTTTAGTATCACTTTCTGTAAAAGTATTTGAACTTGGGCATCTTAGCAGGGTAGGAAAATCCCTGTAGTCAATGTCAAGCTGTCTGAACTCAGGTTCAGACTCCGCCACCAACTAACTGAATGGCCGCAGGCAAATAGTCTGGACTCTCTGAGCCTCAGTTTTATGTCTGCAAAATGGAATATTTCTACTGGATTATATCCTACAGGTGTGTATTTTAGATTTGTAATGTCATGAATGTGTGTATTGAAATACATAATTTTTAGGTAAAACATTTCAGGGTTGGATCATTTGGGATGTAACTTTGAAAGGCTAAACCAATTCTCATTTACGGTTATTTTGCTCACAATTATCAGTGCTGGGAAACATATGGCTTATCCTCTAGTCAGCACAAAGGCGATGCTTTTTGGATAATATGAGACTCCTGAATAACTAAACCCTAAAATTTGGAGAACCTTAGGGAATTTTAACAAGATATTATTTTATAATTTCAGGTTAGGAATAAATAAAAGGCATATGAATATATTTATGTCTGCTAAACTGAGAAAACACAATACTGCACTTATTTTGAATTATGCACAATTTCAAAATTGAATCTTAAAATCCACTAGCATTGCTTTGAGAGGATTCCTTGTATAATTTGGGCAGAGATATTACAGAAACTAGACTTTTTTTCATTGCTTGAGTGAGTCTCTGGAGGCACGTTAACGTTTCCAGGCGATAAGGTAGCATTTTAAAATAATGATAATAATCCTGCCTTACATTGGTAAAATGCTTCACAGCTTACAAAGTGTTTTCACATAAATTGCCCACAGTGCACCTATATGCAGTGAGACAAAGTCCAGTCTCATTCCTCACAGAAGGGAGCAGGCCCGAGACAAAGCCCCCTCTGATTTCCCCTAAATTCCCATCCTCTCTATACCTGTCCTGAGAACATGTTTCAATCAAAATCTGTATATTTGATATTCCAGGATTATTTCCCATGTGTTTCTTTTCCATATTTCCACATTGAACTTACTGAACAGTTTAAGGTATTAAGAATGGTCAAGTTACATGAGCATGAAAGGTATTTCATTTGTAATTTTATTTCTTCTGAAGATGAAACTATTCTGTACTAAATACTGTGTTTGTTACTGTTTCCTGGGCTGAAAAGAAAAGACTGAGATTATTGAGAAGTTGAAAGAGTCAGCCTTCATCTACTTCAGGTAGATGTCTCCGCTGAGAAAGGCTCCCGCTCAAAAATCAAAAAATCACAGAGAGCCACGGGCTTTATTTACAAACCCTCCACCGCTTGCTAAATCAGCATAGTTGTTTCCAGATTTCTACATGTCAGTCCAAACCATGAAACCTACGCCATGACTGAGTCTACTGATATTTAGGAGCCTGGCTCTGGTAAACCCTTAATTCTCTTGCTGGACTTGATCTCTCATGGTTTATAAATAAGCCTGCCCCCACTATAGCACTTATCTAATGGAATGCAACTATTTCTCTACCTGTCTCCCCCACTAGACTGTAGCTCCATGAGGGGTAGGGCCATACCTTGCCTTCTTGTTCCGGTCACATATGGCGCTCATTAAATATTTTGAATGAATGAATGAATGTTATTGATACATGGCAATTTTTGAAGACATGTAAACGCTGAAGTAGAATTAGGTGGACAGTTAAATGATGATGCTATCATTCAATCAACTTAAAAATATGCTTCAAATTTGGGGTCCTAAAAATTTGTTTCAAGTACCCTAAGAAATAGGCTTAAGTAAAAATAGATTATTTGATTCATATTTATCTATCTATCTACCTACCTACCTACCTATTACAGACAGGGAACAGCTATTCATAAAACTATATAGACCTATACATAAATGAATATAGAGTCCCTAGAATTATATTTCATAGGGACTTTAAGCCAAGGATAGTTCCTAGAAAACAATAAAAGAATATCCAAGGAGACTAACTAAGATATTAGATAGGAAAGGGAGGTGCACACTGATGGAAGGGTCAGTGGGATGAAATTTGTGTGGGGAGCCCTGGCTGATGCGGCTCAGTGGATTAAGTACTGGCCTGCCAGGTGAAAGGTCACTGCTTCGATTCCTGGTCAGGGCACATGCCTGGTTGGGGACACGCAAGAGGCAATCAGTTGATGTTTCGCTCCTCTCTTTCGCCTTCTCTTCCCCTCTCTCTAAAAACAAATAAATAAAAATCTATTTAAAAAAGAAATTTGTTTGGGGAGCTCTGTGGAGCAGTAGAGGCAGATGCCTTGGTAGCAGAAGCATCCCTACAAGGGAGGGCACCAGGAGTCTGGTGGTGGTTACGCATTCACATGTCCGCTCCCAACACTCACCCTTGACAAACACAGGCTTGGGGCAATCGCCCACATGCACGTTTACTCCAAAAAGCCAAATCCTTTGTTTGCCCACTCCTGACTTAACTATTGTGGTACACTCTTGGAATTATACACAATGGAAGGCTACCCTTTTACTAGCCACCGAAGTGTAAGGTTCCCTAATAAAGGGACAAGGGACTAAGAGATGTCCTGGGGCTCTGCTGGCCAAGTTCAACATTCTGGACCCAGTTACTGACTCAAAGGAAGAAAGATCAACTGAACAAAACGGCGAGCAAGAGCAGCACTGCTGGGCATACGCTGAAATCCATCCCAACTCTCCATATTCACGAGCTGCGTGAAGACACCTGAAGACACTCGCCAAGGGCACACAGTGGTAAGCAGCCCCTTCCAAGGCCACTGCCACCCACAGGTAACAGGATGAGCTCACCCACAGCTTGAGGTGGTGGAGCCCTTGCCCTGCATTAACAGCCCCAGGACAAATGCTAATCTAGGCATCTGGTGCTGAGCAGAACCAGGCAGGTGGCAGGACAGATGGTGGGCAAGGAGGTACAGGCCAGCTTGAGTTAGTCTGTTCAGTACCCGAGGGAACTGTACATTCTTCGGTCCCATTGCCCTGAACTTGATGAAACACCACTGAAAAGCTAACTTTGTGAGGTGGAGTTACCCCAAAAACAGGAAAAATGAGAGCCTTAGAAATTGCCTTTCTATTGGCCCATCTTGGAGGAGCGGGGTAGACAGGGGCTGCGTGGATGGAACTGGAGAGCATTATGCTGAGTGAAATAAGCCAGGCGGTGAAAGACAAATACCATATGATCTCACCTACAAGTGGAACCTAATCAACAGAACAAACAAGCTGGCAAAATGAAATTAGTATATACATACTAGCAAATAGAGAGTGGCAAATAAGTATTAGATTTATACATTGATAAGACAGAAAGCATCAAACTGAGACCATTTCAGAGGAAATTGGGCCCCTGGTGATGACATTATAATTATACCTATAGAATTTAGTGATGCATATTTGGAGGTGATACTTCATACTCTTTTGTAATCAATAAGCCTATTAATTTTCAAAATACATAATCATTTTAAATACAGAAATGGTAATACATGTGAAACAAAACATCTATTCTGTGCTTCCTTGTTATTAAAAAAAAGTACTCAGGAGCTCTGAACCTAAAGTCTTCTAGGTTCATTAAAGTCCATAATCAGCCCTGGCTGGTGTAGCTCAGTGGATTGAGTCCCAGCCTGTGACCCAAGGGGTTTCCGGTTCGATTCCTAGTTAGGACACATGACTGCCTTGCAGGTAAGGTCCCCGGTGGGGGGCGGGAGAGGCAACCACACATTGATGTTTCTCTTCCTCTCTTTCTCCCCCCATCCCCTCTCTCTAAAAAGAAATAAAATCTTTTCAAAAGTCCATAATCACTCCTCACAGACACTTTCCTCTTCTTTTCTACCCATAGCTAGAGCCAGGCAGTTGATTAACAAAAGTGGTATCACTTCCCAAGTAAAGATCATCTTGCTTTTACTTTAGTTCTAGCTCATCACAAACATTCTGGCTATTGTCAGAACTAAAGATTGGGAGAAGAGAAGTTAGAAAGAGTATACAAGCTACAGTGGCAGGAAGTGAATAGAGAAAGGGTCCAGACTGGCAGGCTCTTGGGACAGACTTTCTAGGTTGAAGAAAAATAAGGTGGGGGTGGAACTAGGGACTAGTATAACTGGAAAGAAAATAGTATTTTAAAAAATTGCGTACATCACATATATTTTAATCTTTCCTGCCGATTTTGAAAAATGGGTTACATTTTCTCTAATGAACCAGAGACCCATCAGACACTGTTAATAACTTGTGGCTCCGTGGATGAAAGAGTATTTTCATTACAACACACCATCACTTTAATCTTTGCCTTCTCACCAAGTGTTGAGTTTTCTAACATTCCTGAGGAGCAGAAGGAAACTAGTGGTGGAACATTGCTTTACAAAAAGAAAAGGGCTATTCTTAAGTATGTCCCCAGAAGACTACAACTACAGATTGAATAAACATATCAAATCAAGGGGTCTTTAAGAAAATTTACAAACAGAAGTCTGCAGTGAAACGAACCATTGGATAAATCCCCTTCAGAGGCCTTCTCAACTAGTCCACGGCTCCAGAAGCCACAAGATGCTTGTCTCACTGTCACCTTTGCTTTGCTTTCCTCGCCCACCGAAGAAACTGGGTTATATGAAGGAAAACAGAGTGGGCATACTCAGATGAGTCAGACTCGGAAACCAGATCCTCACTGCTCTTTCAAATGGTCCAGGAACACATCCCAACCACTGAAGTCATTAATGGAAAACCAGTTTAGCTTTTCACTGGTGAAAGAAGTCTTCTACAGCTGGAGATGTAGCTTCTACAGAAATAAATGTCTGCACCACTTTGCTTTTATAGCTTTGCCACTGATATACTGGTGCTGCTATTTTAAAACTTTAAGTATGAAGCCTGTCTATTCTTTATAAAACTTCTAAGTGAATATGACCAGAGTTCTGCTTCCACCGTATGTGACTTCCTTTTAACCAGATAAAGAATAGAAGGCAAGGGGCAATCAAAGGAGCTGATACCAACTAGGGAAATGGGGACATGTATTTATTCAGTAACTGTAGTTGAATTCAGACTATGTTTTCAAGAGCGTTAGACCTTTGTATTATTTTAATGTACCACTTACTATATAAACAATATTTTTTAAAAAACTTAAATATACCATAATCCCATCAATTCAACTTGTCTGCACCCATGCATAATTTCACATAGCTATAATCATTGTGACTCTTCATGCTTGTGTCTTCCTGGTTTCTCTTAACATTGTGCCATAAGCATTTTATAGTCTGTACATTTGTCATTTTTAATGCTCATGTAATATTCCATCAGAGATATTCTTATGGAGTAGAGCACATGGGGTTTTGTCATTCTTTCAATATACCATAGTACACTTCATCTTCACTTATCCAATTTTTTCTCTTTCTTATTATTTCTTAAAGATAAGTTCCAAAGAGTATAATTAAGGGATTGAAATGTATGATGGTTGAAAATAGTGATATTAAAGTGAGATGAAATTCTCTTATTCAGGTTTCCCTTACATACAATGCTGGCCCTAGTAGAAGGATGAAACACCGAAGTCATATTTTAAAAATACTCAAGTGAACTTGTCACAAAGGAACCTGCAATCTTGATGGCATTCATGAAACTCCCTGTGTTAGAAGTTAACAAATTTTTGTATTCCCGGTAAACTTCTCAGCACTAAGACCCAGGGCTGGACATTTGAAAGCCTTAACTAGTTTACTGGGGGGGACAATCACAGTGCTGATGAAAGTATGCATGGTTAGCGCACACTTGCTCTTTCTTCCACTCAGCATTGCCCTTTAAATGAAATCTGCTCTCATGGACTCAAGAAGAAAAGTCAAAAGGTATTCTAGTGAACATGGGATCGGGCACACCCATGATGAATTTGAGGAGCAGTCGTGTGCTATTGCTTGAGAACCACGGGCCTGTGTAATGAGGAAATGCAGGCATCTAAGGGAAAAGAATTTGAGGCATAAGCATACATAATACATTTATTTCAAATTTCACCAGGTTGGTCTATTAATTCTGCTGCAGCTACTGAATTCAGGGCATTGCTAGTCCTCCACAGAAGTTGTTCATATACAATGTGTCACAGAAGTCCTTTCTCAGCCTAGTGAGACTGCAGTTTCAGTTTTAAAATAACTTATGTTCTAGTACAACTGGTAACAAAGTGTTCTGTTCAACAGTTATGTTTGCTGTTACGCAAATCAAGTAACTATAACTACATGATGGATTTTCTTACTTTACTCAGAAGAAAAAGAGGGGATATAGAGTATCTACTTCTTTATTTTTACATAGAAAGATCAACCAGCAAATACTTTTTAAGGTGTAAAAATACACCACAAACACTCATCCATAGGGATGAAGCAGAGCGATGGCTGGCCAAAGCCAGGCTGGGGGGTGGGGTGGGGGTGGTGTTGGACAGCAGAGGGGCACAAGATAACTTTTCGGGGTGCTAGAAGCACTCTATATCTTGATGCTAGTGGATTCATGGGTCTACCTAATTGTCAAAATTCCATGAAGTATACATTTAAAATTTTTTTTCAAATGTGCCACAACTTCATATTTCCTCAGTTATCAACCCCTTTTTTTTCCAGTACAGTCAAGAAAGCAACAAACTGTTTTATTGGTGACTGCCTTCTTCCATGGGAATAACAGTCCTTGCCTGCCCGCCCCCAAAATCAAACACTATGTTCGTCCACCATCACCCCTGGTGACACTCAGCCCTGCTTAAGTAAATGATATGGGTTCAACAACTAACAATGTTCACTTTTTAGGTAGAAGTGAAGAAGAGGCTTAAAAACATACTCTCAGTTTAAGAGATAAGGATTAGATGATACATGATGTTCTTTAATATTAAGGTTCAATTGGCATTTTGATAATTGACATAATCCTAAAGGCTTTATTTTGAAAGACTTCAATCAGAACGGTGAATAGTGGTTTGGTTTTCAGTAATGCCCTGGTCAAGTTCAGAACATCCCTAGTCTGTGCCTAGCCCACAGTCAGTTCAGCTGTCAAGAATTTAAAAAAGCAGCTTCATTTATAAAAGTAAGGTGAAAACATAGTCTCAGATTCCTATACCATTTCTTTTTCTTTTGCTGTTAAAGTTCAAAGGCAATTTTAACCATAGATGTGGACACAAGACTTCAGTGTCCAGCTCAATGGTAACATATTCATTGGACAGGGGATCTAAGATCCTCACTAGACCTGAGAGTTAATGCGCATTTCATGTGCCAGTTTAGAAGGACCTAGAGAATAAGTGCTTCCCCGCTCTGCTCCAACACCGCTCACTCCCTCACCGTTGACAATCACACCAACATTGGGCAAAGCAATTTCGTTTCCTGGATGCTGACTCTTACTTTTACTTGCTTCTCGACCGGAGTAAGGATTACTTGATGAAACGAAACTGTAAGTCTGCAGGCTCCAAGGCCAACACACAGAAAATACAGTAATGGAGAAAGCATTAAGCTGTCAGAAAAGAGGCACTGAGTCAGGGTTTCTTTGAGTTTCACTCTTTCCTTAAAATCAAAGGTCAGCTTACACTAGTGCAAAACTAGAGAAGTTGAAGAGCTCTGCCTCCTTTCAGTTCAACGAGAAAACTGTTACTGGGTGATGCAACGGGACAGGAGCATACAAGGCTGGGAAGCTGCAATGGGGCCACAGTAGGAGGTTAGAGAATCTAAATTTCCAAAGCGGGAATCACCCGGAACCTCTTTGCCAGATAGCCAGCCTGCTTTTGCATGAACACCTCTGGGGACAGCCATATGCCAGCTTGGCAAGCCACTGGGTCCACGGCTGGGAGGTTAAACCTTTAGGAGGCTGAAATAGACCCATCTTCCGCAGCTTCATTTTTTTCTTCTGCACCAACACAAACATATTTCCATGTCCTCCTATACAAAATTGTCCTTAAAACATTTTATATGATGATGCTATCCCCTAAGGACTCTCCTTTGTGGGCCCAAACATCTTTTGAAAACCTAGTTCTTAACTGTCTGATGCCCTCCACAGGACATGGCTGTTGGTCAGCAGCCTCTGGATCCAAACACCACTGGCAGTCACTGAGCTCAGGGATACTCAAACTCTTTGGCCAATGACCTGTTTTCAAGTCATAATCCCTCTGTTCTATGTGGAATGGATTTATCCCTGTGAAATTCTCATTTTGTTAGTTTCTGCCTGTCAGTCAAGCACACTCAGATTTTCTTTGACTGGTTCTGTAAACAATGACTGAGTTATCCAGCTTTCTGTAACACACCAACCTAAAACCCATGAGTTAACTTTCCTCTTTCAAGTCACTGCCAGGAATGATAAATAGGAGAAAGTTAAAAGTAAAGCTAGTCCTGATGACTCAAAAGGTAGAGAAAAAGACTACTGAAGACCCAGTGTGAGAGTTGGTACTGGACTTGGTAACTCTGAGATTGATCAACTCTGTAATCCTGGTAAAATTAACTAAACTTCTCTGAGCCTGTTTCTTCACCTATACAATGACATTAGTAACATCTAATAGAATAGAGGTGATTGAAAATATGTCCTTCATATACATGTTCAATAAATGTACATCAAGCAAATGATGACAATTTTGTAAAGGATGAAATGTTACAAAACTATAATGCAATATGCTTCATTGTCTCTAGTTGTTACATCCAAAATTATCATGTAAGTCAATTGCTCAGGGACACTTTTAGAAGCTGCATTTCAGGTTACCACAACAACAATTAATAAAACAATATTCTTATTATGGTGTTCCCTCTTTTAATTACCTCTTGACTTTTTTTAGGCTAAATAATCCCTCTAATAGATTTTTTTTATTGTTCCTATTTTGTAATTTATCTTAATTAGCACTTTCTCTGCCTTCTCTCCACATGTTCCAAATTGCAAAACTTAGATCTTATTCTCTTCCAAGTAGGGAGCAAGTCTGATTTGGTCTCTTTTGGTCTGACAGGCAAGCCCTTTCCCATCTAGCCCTAGCTACCATCTCTGCACAACCGCCCTACATCCCAGGTCTCTCCTGCTCACCTGCAACCATGGCAGCCTATTTCCAGAGGCCCCTGATGCCAACTACATGGAGCCTGGAGGATGCACCTTCCAGCCAGACCCCTCCATAGCTTCCAGGCCCACCCAGTCCTCTCCTCCAGCAACCCTTGCACACCTGTGTTTTTTCCCCATCAGAGCACTAGTCACATTAGGTCATGATTGCCCACCAGGCTGCTCCTTCAGGGTGGAAACCATCTGTACCCATGTAACAAGATGCTTGGTGCATGGCCTGTTTCCCAGTGTTGGCTGAGTGAACAGCTCAGAGCTACAGACACTGGACAGTTAGGGCATTAGGGTCTCTGGACAGGCTGGAAGAATGCCTTCCTTACAGGGACGTTCTGCTCTGATGTTGTTCCCAAACTTCTC
The DNA here is from genome assembly GCA_004027475.1 of Anoura caudifer. Taxonomy (NCBI): domain Eukaryota; kingdom Metazoa; phylum Chordata; class Mammalia; order Chiroptera; family Phyllostomidae; genus Anoura; species Anoura caudifer. Next base: position 238,532 of record PVKU01001349.1, read on the forward strand.
ACTCATAGCTGGGGTCCTCTATGCTGAGTAGACACTTGACAGTGATTCTTTGAAATATCAATCCACATTTCTTGAAAGGACTGAGTCCTTCCCCCACTTAAGTTTTTTCAAGAAGCCTTGAGCTTTATGAGATAACTTACCTAGCTAGCATTAGTCAGTCTGGCTACCAGAACGAAAAAGGTGAGTGGGTCTTAATTAACAAAAAGACAACAATAAAACTGTTTCCACCGTATGCACTATTCCCAACTCTCCCAAACTCACCGAAGATAAAGCAAAGGTCCTGTTTATTTCTTTTTTATTGTTTCCCTAGTTATTCATAGAAATAACAATGCCTCAGCCCCCCAAACCATGTGCTACTTCTTTTAACTGGTCTCTTTGATTTGGACCAACGGACCCACTTTAACCAAAGGACAAAACTCCGGGGCTAGAAGGTGCTAAAGATGAATAGCTGCTTGCCCCCGCTGCTCCCCAGACGGTGCCCAGTACTGGAGATTCGCACGCAAGCACACATCTAAGGCAGCAATCACAACAACAAATAAGGTCAAGATGACCTCCCCCTCGCTCCCCCGACGTCCCAATCAGTCACCACCTCCCCGAAGGAAAACAAACCGGCCCGGACACGTCCCTCCACGTGCAGCGCCCTAAGGCTGCCAGGCCAGGGGACGCCCCCCGTGTGTCACCGCAGCTGGCCCCGACACGGTCCCATTACTGCGCACACCCACAGCGCCCATCCAGGTGGCTTCGCGTACCTGGCGGCGGTGCCCACCAGAGCAGGCGGCCTCGGAGGCGCAGGCAGACTGGGATGCGAGAGGGCGCGATCCCTGCGAAGTCGGGGCCCGCGGCAGCAGAGCCCCCTCCACTGCTGCCCGGGCTCGGATCGCCGCCCTCCTGCCCCGGGTGGGGCTGCGGCGTCAGCAGCCCGGGCTCTCGGCCCTGCCTCGGAGCCAAAGGGTCAGATTTAGTTTCACAACAAAGTCTCCTCGTCACCGCAACCCAACTGAAGGCCAAAGCCGGCTGGCTGGCTGCTGGGGCAGGGCGAGAGCGCGGCAGGGACGGGGGTGGCAAGAGAGCAAGCCAGGGGAGGGCGGCGGCGACAGGGGCCGGGCAGTAGGACTTACGGGCGTCCCAACTCTCACGGCGCGGGGCTGAGGAACCGGTTCTTCCCAAAACAAATGGAAAATGGGTAACGGCCCGGGCAGCGCCAAGAGGGGGTCTGTCTCGGTGTTTAGGGCAAAAACTGCCCTTGCTTCCAGAAATTCGAGCCAGCGGTGGCTTTTCTCTTTTCTTCTCAATGCGTCTGTGTCTCCGGGTTGAGGGGCGCCCTTCGTGTGACTCTGAGAGCACAGCGACACCAGGGCGGGCACTGAGGACCAGAGCCCTCTTCCCGGGACCCCCTTCCCGGGCCCCCAGCCTCTCCCCGGGCCCCTCCGCGCGGAGCTGAGCTCGGCTGGCTACCCGGGCCTTGCAGGGTGACTGGGACTCCTGGGCCCTGGCAGTGTTTAAACTGAAGGGGCGCGTGCTAGGTTTGCTCTGCCAGCTAGGACGAGCTAGGTGTGCATGAGGTGGACCTGAAGGAAAGGGTGGGTGGAGTGACAGGGTGATTTTTTTTTTTTTTTCATTTGGGGTGGAGAATACAAAGGAATGAGCAGCCATTCTGAAATTTATTAAAACAACTGGGATTCAGATCTTTTTATGAGTTGTCTAAAAGCTATATAATCTAACTTCTTGCATTTAGGGAAACCGAGGCAAAAAGCAATAAATGGATTGCCCCAGATCATGTGGGGAAGCCTGGACTAAATGTCCTGTATACTTTCCACTACTTTCCCCATTTCTTTGCAATGGGGAACCCCTTTGGGAGGGTAGGAGAACGTTTCTGTAACCCTCAAATCCTTCTGCATCTGAGTTAATGGGGTCTAGAGAGAATCTTAACTCACCCTGGAAAGTATTCCAGCATTGGATGAAACATCCATTACAGGCCAGTAATCTGAGCTGTCCCTGCTTGGGGAACTTCCTCTCACTTGATTTAGGGAATCCAATCACAAGCAGTGAAAGATATGCAAATACCTTGATGACTTGCTCTTAAAAGGACTCACTGCTTCTCCGTGAGCATTAAAATGTTTGCACTTGTCTGTCCCTCTCAAATGAAATCCTCCCCCCACCCCTACTCAGTTGTTCACATCAAATGAAATCATGTAAGCAAAAGGGCCTGAGAAAGTACAAAGCATGGCATGAATATGGGTTTTATCCTGCACACTCTTTCAAAATTGTTCAGATTCGCACGCTTTACTGTTGCTTCTATCAGTCATCAAGTATCTGTTGACTTGTACTCGATGCCAAGAAGTTAGAGTCAGGACAATGAGGCCTAATCCTTCACCTTCAAAGACCACAGATTATAGATTTGGAGATAAAACCAATGCACAAACATAGTCAGAAATCTACACAAAGACTGATTTTTTTATCTTAAACTGTTGGACACTTCTACATAGGCAGACCCAGGAAGTTTTCAAAATAGACCATATATATCCTGTGAAGAGGACTTCTTGTAAAAGTCAATTCATTGACAAGTTATGTTAACCCAACAAGACTGCATTACCGGGTCCAAGTAGAAATATTAACCCAACTAGCCAGTTGATGAGGATGGCTTAGCCTTCTTCAATTCACTGCTTATCCTTTCTACCATGAAACAATTTACAAACCCACAGTCTCTTAAAGTATATGTGATCAAAATTTTTATTTAAGGAGGGAGGAACGATAACCCCAAACTACCAAATATGTGTCTGCTAAGAACGCCAAAGGCAAAGGAAGTTTCTCTTGTCAAAGACTACAGACATGGTATTTATCTGAAAATCACATTTTAAGTCAACTTTTTAAATTTAGAAATAACTTACAATCTAAATTTTTTATGTATTAATATAAGGAGTCTTTTAATCCTTGACCCTGGTATTTCCTTTAAAAAATATGTAAAACATCTCTCAACCCAAATATCCAAAAATTTTATTTTTTTTAACTTCTCAAAACCTAGATTCAGATGGCCATTGGATAAAAATTTAAATTTTGAACCAGTTTCTGAGTTTGAAGGGGTGGAGAATTTATTTCATCATTGCTCTTTCAGAAATGCCATCTGTTTAAAATATTGGCAGTACTAGATTGAGAAGATAGTCATATTCAAAATTTTTGTGAAGAAAAATTGTTATTTGGGTAAAGTACATTCATTTTAGCACAGCATATAAATTCACCATATTCTCCAAAACAGGAGTAGCAGGAGCCAGCTCATGAAGTATAATGTATCCCAGACACTTGCTGGAATAAACAATGTTCTTGAGCCCCTCAGATGCACAGCCAGTGGGGAGTTGTTGACTACTTGAGGTTTTTACACATCTCTCAGCCAAATCAGAAATCTAAGTCCCAAATCAGTCACAGGCACACAGGGTGGATTTACAGGCACGCCTGGGCATAGGGTCACAATCTGAAAATGCATTGTATCACCCAAGACAGGTTTATTTTCGACATAAAATATACTTAATTTTTTTCATTGGACGTGTATGCAAGTATGAAGAAAATTTTCAATAGAAACTTAAACCCTTGCAACACCAAGCCAAACCCCAATAAAACATATATTCATAATAAACAATTTGATATTCTACATATTCATCTATTGATATGTGTGTCTATATAGATATATTTGTAGCATTTCTATGTGAGTAATTAGCAAATGCCATAAAGACTTAGTTACATATCTGTTTACATTGGACTTAGATCATTTAGCCACTTACATGTGATAAAATGTTCAGCTCAACTGCTAACTTTACGTGCGTTATGTTCAATAAAGAAATGACAAAGTTTTTTTGCACATGAAGGAACAAAAAATTGCTTAAGCATAAAGTTATACTCTGGCTTATGACATAAACATAAGACACGTGACAGAAATGTATACTTAAATCTGGGTCCTGTTCAAACAATTAAATATAGGTCCACAGAAGGTAGAGGGTGAAAACCAACAATTCTATAATTCTTTGAACATTTGTATTCTGCCTACACGGACAGGTTGGGTATGTTATGATCAATCCTGATTCAAAAGAAATGTTTGCACTCTCTCTCTCAAAAATTCCTTTATTATTTAGTTTGGCAATGTGATTTCACACAGAAATACTTTCAAATGTACCCAATGGAATTTCTCCTTAAGAAGGAGGAAGAAGGTCTAGCCCACTAGCTTAGACAGAGATTTACTCCTGAGTATCTGCAAGAAGACCGGACCCTATGGGGACAGCCCAAAACAGAGCCAACTACCAGGTGAGAGTTAGGAATTTTCTTATGTATCAGCACCATTTAAAGAAACAATTAATGGATCAGTCACTTTCCCCCAACACTGGCCTTTCTTCCTTCACTTAACTAAACGCCCCCATACTGTTAGGGACCACCTTAACCCCGTCACTGTTGAGTGCCTCTGGCTGGGGGGCATTAATGGAAGCCACTAGAATAATAATACCAAGAAAAGTTATGCACAAGACTAAAGACATGTTCCCTACACTCTAGGACCTTCATATGATAAAAATAACATGGGCCTTTTAGTCTAATGGAATATCTTGTCATCTGAAAGTGAATTCTTTGCCTACTGCTTCCTTTAAAAATGTGTGAGGGAAACCAGGGAGACGTTTGCACACTCAACAGGAACTTATGATGAGCCATAAAATTTGACTTTAACATCCAATTTCTTGTTACACTAAGACTGGTTTTCTAAACCATTTACTCTTGACTGATGTTAGAAAATACATTTCCCCCTACCAAGACTTCTAAAGAACATCATCAAATTCTTTTATCATACCAGGGATTTTGGAGGGATGTCGTAGGAGGATCTGGGGTAAAGCGAACATGTTTACTCCTACCTCTATGCAAACAGAGCTGAAGAGACCAGGGCAGGTGTGCAGTACTAGTGCTCCTGGTGAGATTTCTTCTAAAGACTTCAGGTGAATTTTTCAGTAATGTTTTACTTGTGTCTTATATGTTACAAATAATTACTGAGGTAAGTTTTATTGAACATTTGATTAAATTTTTAAAAATCCACTTGCTCTGTTGATTTTTTCCCTTTCAGGTGAATTTTCCAAAGTCAGTGAGATATAATCTTTCTGCCTATTTCATATGGCCAATTTTTTTTTGTTTTATCATTTTTCTCCCTTGGCATATATATTCTTTTCATTGTCAGCTATTTTTAGAGCTCTTGGGAACTTTGAGCTTTTAGTTTGATTTTATATGGATCATTCCACTTATTAACATATCCATTTGTGAGTTACCTTCACCTTTATAAAGAGATGATACCCAACAAGTGCTTTGGGGAATATGATTCCCCAATGTAGCAGTCACTGGTCCCTTCCCTCACCCAAAAGGCAATGGCTTGATTTTTCTTTTTACATTTCTACAGTATCACTTCACAAACAAGCATCAGATTTAGTCTTCTTTCTCACAACCAGAGTAATTTTTAAAATAACACCTTTTCTTCCTAGAATAAAATTTCAGGTGAATTTTAAAAAATGTCCCACATAATTGCACTTCCAGTATAGTGCAGAACAGGACTGCATGCTCCATAAATAAACCCCAATGGGCAGCAGAACAGAAATTTGGGGGGGTGTGACTCATGAACAGTATGGATTTGGACCTCAAGTTTATAACTTTTAGGTTCTATTTCCTTGGACACATTGCTTCTTATCAAGGTTAAATCTCATTTGCTATTTCCTGACCATGTTTTGGCAGACAGCTGATAGTACTTTTGTTGATTTTTGGTTGACAGCTGTAAATGACTATTAAACTTTTTAAGAAAATCCATTCCATGTTGTGAGTTCTGTCAACATGCTAAATAAAATTAACAGGTTTGCCCTTCCTTCACAAAGCATAAGAAAGCTTGGATTCACTGAAAGAGTATGCCATACAAGCATAGATTATGGGCTGAGGCCCATTTAGACAAAACAATCACTCTATTGGCCAACAATAAGCCTGAAGAATAGCACCAGGGGTCACTGTAAAGGTAATTGTTAAACTGCCTTGCCTTGCATGCCAAATCAAGCACCATCTAAGTGCCAAAATTAGTGCCCAAGTAGTGGAAATGAGAGAAAGCAAATGATTCATTATTTGTTTGATAAGCATAAAATATCTAGAATGAGGAAAATTATGTTTTCCAACATCATAAATGTCTTTATTTCTTAACATGCAGCAAGAGGCACTGAAGATCTGTTCTTGGTGAGAAAACCTGATGTATCCTTGAATATTAGGTGAGTTGCTGATGGGGGTGGACTTCTTTTGTTTCCATTTTTGTTTTTGTCCGTTTTTTTCTCCTTTGGTTTATTTTATTCTTTGCTTCCATGTGGCTTATCTCCTAACACCATACATTTTGTTTGCTTGCTCTTTTTTGGTAGGGTATTCTATGCTAGCCAACAAATGTTTTATAGCTTAAGCTATCTTCTAAGGAACAACACTTAGAATTGCTGTATGCATCACTTAGACCAGTGCCTTTAACATGACATTCCATGTATCTATTAACTGAATCCTAACGCTGAACCATGTGTTTGTGGTGAATATGAACGGAGGGACTCCAACGGACAAATTTTATCACTTGTTTTCAGAACACACAGCATGCTGACTAAGCGCCAACTTACTCTTGAAATCTTTGTCCCAGGATTTCATTTTTTAATTTGTTGTAGACCCTTAAGTAAAGGGCTGGCCCAATAATTTGCCTAAAATTTCCCTTCAGATTAAATGCAAAAGGAAAACTCAAATCACTTCATCAGCAGAGGAAACCACTGGTGATCAGCTGTGGGAAGCGTTTGAGTGTAAAAGGAATTATTTTCCATATGTAAGAAAACAAGATCCTTGTGGTCACTGCAGTGCAACCACTTACAGAAATTGTTAACGTTTAAAGTGAAGTGAAGTATAAGTTCCTAGCAGTCTCGAGCCACTATTTCAATAGGTTTGGGTGTGGTTGGAGCAACATGGGGAGTCTTCCATTCAGTCAGATGCAGTGACATGGTACCTGTACTCCGAGGGAGGCCAGCCACAGGGCTGGGTATGCATGGAGGCTGAAAGTTAAACGTGAGCTAGAAATGTTTATCAAACCATTTACCTCTGCAAGTGGTGTTCCCTGTTCAAGAAATACTGCAAATGTGGCTGCGAGGATCGATCCAAGATAAACCATTTCATGTGAAAAATGATCTAGGGAGAGAAGAGAAAAAAGAAGAGAAGAGAAGAGAAGAGAAGAGAAGAGAAGAGAAGAGAAGAGAAGAGAAGAGAAGAGAAGAGAAGAGAAGAGAAGAGAAGAGAAGAGAAGTGAAGGGAAGGGAAGGGAAGGGAAGAAGAGAGAAGAGGATAAGGGGACCGAGAGGTAGACCGAGAGAGTCTGGGATAGCGCGCGGGTCTGTGGCAGCGTGGGAGCAATCACAAAACGACAGACCACGAAACGACCTAATCCCGGTTCAGACAGTTAAGCGAAATTCACCTCAGGTAGGAGGGTTCTCTTTGTTGATATCGCTCTACGGGAGGGAGTCTGGCTTCTCTCTAAGACTGGTCTCTTTCCTGAAGCCTAGGACACTGGCACACGCGGGTGCCGTCCTGGAAAAGCCCGGAGACCCAGAGAGGCTGCTACTGTGCAGGAGCACCCGGTCATTCTGCCTGGTGGCTCGCAATTCGATTTCAGGGCTTCCCCCCCCCCCTCGGTATTACTTTTCTGACTACTTGAGAGGGAAGAAATCCTGAAAACTATATAAGAAACTCGAGAAGAGACTGTGGGATGCAGAACCGCACACGTGGTCCTGCAAATTGGAGAGGAAGGTGGGGGAGGTGGGGAAGAGAGAAGTGAAACTAGAAATTATGGCACAGCTTTAGAATTCGAGAATCCCCCTTATTCTTTTCCAATATATATTCTTTTTGGTTCTTCACAGCTGCATTTATCCAATAAAAGTGGAAGAGGGAAAATAATGGCCTGAACAGTGACGTGTCCACAGACATAAACCTACAAGCGGCGCGGCGGTGGGGATTTTTGCGGGGAACCTCATGGAGACGTGCTGTTTCCCAGGCTGTTACTAGGCGGATTATTTCCCCCAAAGATCCCGGACAGTTCCTTTGCCCAAATCTAACATACAGAAACACATAAGCCCCCTCCAACAAGACACTCAAATTTCATTTTTTCAGAGACATCTGAAGCCCTCAAGAATCAGGCATCTTTTGAGGGTATGTTTGGGGGAACTAAAGAGGTAGGCAGATACACAAAAGAGAGTGGTTTACTTCTGGAAGCTGTTTCTCTTTACAGTGTACCTTACACTTGCTGAAAGTATATATTATTGGAAATACAATCAAAAGACAAACTTCTGTCAACACAGATGCATCATCTGATAAGTAAATTCAAACACACATTTTGGGGAGAAAGAGAAGGGAACTCCAAGTGCTACCACTGATAATCAAGTCAAGAGCTAAGAAAAATTGTTCCCTCCATAAGAACGTTCAGTTTTGTTTTTCTTTTCTAACATGTCTTGGATTAAACAAAACATGTTAACAGGATTGTAACGAAAACTCTGCATGATGTAAACATCCAAAGAAAGAAATTCTAGATTGATTATATTCTGGGACCGCAAAGATTTTATTACTAGATATCACTGAAGTGGTGAACTAAGGGCATGAACGCTGTCGGGCTCTAACGGGGGCAGGCTGGGGGTGGGGAAACTTTGGAGAACCTTCTCCCAACTGCGCACACACACACACACACACACACACATTTCATAAAATGCAAATGCAACGAGTTGAGCTGAATTTTATTTTTCCAGAATTAAAAATATGTATTTAGGAGGTTTTGAAGGCCAATTGCCAGTTCATGAACATATTGGAATAAAACACAAAAGCAAATGCCAAATGCCTGTGGTTTATGTAAACTACATCAAATCACGGGATTTTTTAAATATTTAGATGGAAAGTGGACAGCTATAACGTGGTAGATAAAAATCGGTTGTTAGGGCTTGTCATGGATTTTCATATGCGTATTAATTTTCCTAGGTTTTGAAATGTTTGCATCTACCAACACGTCTAATATTTTAAGCTTCGGAAACTGCAGCAGGCACCATTTCCTTATTTCACTTCCCAGAAGTGCACGGGGAACAGATAACCAAGGGGATACTTCTAAGTGAAGTGCGTCCTTGCTGCTTGACCTCAGGAAACACTGGGAAGCCTTTGGCTCGCAGCGCAGGGACGCTGGGTGCGAGGGGAGGAGGCGAGAGGCGCTCAGCTGCTGTCCGCCGTCCCACCTCTTTCGAAGCCCTGACTAACGCCCAGCCAGCACCATCCTAGGGGTGCACGTGGGGAAAGGAGAGCGCTCCTTCGGGTAGGAGAATGGGAGTGCCGGTGCATTTTACCACGTCCTGGTGAGGAGGGCGACCGGCAAAGCCCTCGGGGACTGTGCGGTCGTACGGAAGGCTGGGTGGGTCTGCACGGGGGCGTCGGCATTGAGCGGGCGCCCAGGCTGAGGGTCGCTCCCGCGGGAGGCTGCTCCGGCCGCTGCAGCTTCCCGGCCTGGGAAACCCGCTCCCTCCCCGGGGGCGCCTGTTACCAGCAGCTGCTTCTGCTTAGCCTTGCTACGACCGGTTTGCCCCAACCCACAGCCTCTACCCGGGCTCGATCTCCTCCCGCTCCCTCCCTTCCCTTCCCTTCCCCGCCTCCACACCAGCTCCACAGTGGCGGCCGGGCGGTGGGTGCTACAGTAGTTCAGTCGCGCGCAGATTCCGAGCTCCAGGATGGGGGTGGGGGGCTGTGGGAGGGAGCGTGCAAATGAGCCAGCAGGACCGCGAGGCTTTAAGCCCACCGAGGGAGGTTAGAGGAAGGCGCTGCGGCGGCGCGATTAGGAGGCGGCTGGCAGGAAGGGAGCGGGGCTGGGCTGGCTGCAGACTGCTGCCCCTCCACCAGCCTGGGTGCGCCGAAAGAGGCGCCGGAGGCCTGGGTGGCGGCGAGGGCCAGGGTGCCCTGTCTGCCACCTGTAGCGTCCGCCAGACCAAACAGGCGGCGAAGATGGAGGGGCGCAGCTGCCCTGGCGCGAGGCCCCCCGAGGGGTTAGGCAGAAGCTTGCCCTAGCCGGCGCAGGGGGTGCTGGCGGTGACTCCCCGCGGCACAGCTCAGCCGGGCGGCCCCCTCCTCGTCCTCGCACTCCACTTTCAGCGGGGGCTATAAAATGACACCCAGGGAGCGATAGCAGGCGCTCACAACGGTCTGATGGAAACTGGGGCATGAAAACCGATTGCTCAGGGGGCTCCATGGTGGGCGCGGGACACAAGGCCAGTTGGCTCAGGCCGAGAGCGGAGCGGCTGACAGGGGAGCTGGAATCGGTTTCTCCTCCGAGTGCCAGAGAGTAAGACCGTGGGCCGCAGGAAGAACCTCCTGGTAAGGCCGGCCGGGCTTCTGACCGTGGGCTCTAAAGGGGCCTCTGCCGGCCGTCTGGCTGCAGAGGCCTGCTCTGACACTGAGATGATGATCCTGTAAGGCTACGCTTCTGAAAAGGAATCTTTCTCCTAGGTTTGCCGTAGTATTTTGGAAAACTAGCCTGTGGAGCTGAGATGACTTACATCCCCACACCTGACCGCAGTTTTGTTTTGCCGGCTTAGCACAAGAAACAATAGCATCTTGCCTGCCTAGAAGTGACCGAAGCCAAGGGGCCTATCGGGTCCTTCTCTCCGCCCACAGCCAAGAGTAGGGGGCTCATCCGTCAGCGGAGCGCACACCCATTCGTGCCTGTGTCAGATTTGACAGCTGGAAGGGATCTTAGCCTCCTTGTAAGTCGTCCAACCCCGCAGTTCTGCCGACGAAGAAACTGACATTCCGAGGGGTCAGGTGACCTGCCCGAGATGACAGGGCTTTGTGCTCAGCGTCTAGAATAGTTCCCAGTACAGAGCGAGCCCTCAATCAATGCGGATTCAGTGACGAACCCCCAACCAGGCGGTCGCAGACTCGGCCCGAACCCTGTAACTCGGTGGAACCACGTTCCAGGGCGGATTGCGCCCAGCCCTGCATGCCCAAGGCCGGGGCACAGCGTTCCCAAACACAGGTGCCCTTTTTCTGACAGATTCCATCGAAACAAACCCTTCACCCTCTGTAATGATGTCTTTCGCTGTCTCCAGACCCCCAACGCCATCTCGGTTTTCGTCCCACGGGTCTAGATTCTGCCCTGCGGAATCATTTCCTCAGCATCAGAAACTGCTGCAGGCAGAAAATCAGAGTGAATGCAGCCTCTCTGCTTAGTCTCCTCTCGCCTTTCTGCACATCCCCACTTTTCGGCGGCCTTAATCACGGCCGAGGTCCGCAGCAAGGCAGGGGGTGGCGCTTTTCCAGGTCACTTGGGGGAAGCTTTAGCGTCTCTCGCTCAGCTTCCCGCAGTGAACGCAAAATCTAAATGCGAAAGGGCGTGCGCGCAGGGCATCACATCTTGAAGAAAAGACATCACCCGCCACCGGTTCCCTCCCCCCCTCCCCCCGCCCCCAGCAGCCTCACTCCAAGACAATTTCCCTGAGCTACAGCCTCATAGAATTTCTGCGCCACCGCTCCTCTGGGGAAACCAAGGGACCCAGTCCGGAGAAGGAGAGGCTGGCGCGGGGGAGCAGCAGGAACCCGCGCCAGCGGCACTGAGGTATTGGGTTCTTCCCACACCCGCACTAAGCTGGCCCTGCGGGTCGCATCACAGAAGCCCAGCGCCCGCCTACTAAAGAAACACCTTTGCTCTAATGCATCTGGGAGCTTTGTTAGTCGGCGGGCCAGTGTCACCTGAAGACCAACAGGGCTTTTTTCTAGCTAGGTAAAGACGTCCTGCTCTGGAGGGCGGATTCGGTTTTCAGGAGGTGGAGAGACATTTGGGGCATTTTCAAAATTTAGGCCAGCAACTTATAGAACACATTGACAGAAAGTTTGTGAAACAGGACACTCGTCGTGGGGGGGCCTGCAGGGAAGGCCAACTCTCACCCCTCACCTAAGGCTTGGCACAGAGAAGCGCAGTGGTCGCTGAATAAACATGTGACCACTTGCAAGAATACCGGTGATGTTCTTTCTTCTGCTGAGCCCTTGGCAGCTGCCATCTTCCCAGTTTCCAAGATGATGTGGCACCCAAGCAAGTAATTTCAATTTTATCATTGTCAGACTAGCGAATACTTGTAAGACAGAAATAGGGTCTGACATTAAGGTTCCCTCAAACACCGTTGTCAATATTTTCTGAGACACATTGTGATCAGAGAAACACAAATCCATGTTTCCATTCACAATGATAAAGTAACCTACAATTTTGACAACGGAAGGAAGCTGGCTTCTTTGGATGAAAAATGACTGGGAGAGATGCTCCCAGATCTCTTCACCAATAGTGAATTTGGGCAGTATGTAATTCAAAGCGGTAAAACTATTTCATGAGGCAAATATTATAAAATATCCCCTATTCTCTTGTTGTATCTGTATGTCCATACAGGGACCCCACACCTTTCCATTTTCTTATATTAGCACAAGTTCCAGAAGATATTACAAATAATTCAGGAAAGAACAAAATGAATGATGGCATTCGAAGACCAGCTGTAGACACGTGCAAATCTCTCTTCCTAAAGTTAAGCCTTGCTTTCCCTTTCTGTTGCAGTTTAACCCTGCCAGAATATTTATAGGTAATCTTAAATTCTTGGTCCCACATCTCTCAACAAAGAGATTTTGTTTTGCCTCCACCACATAAAACTAGAGGCAAGACATTTTGCAAAATGTTTTCACTTTCACCTGTTAGTGCCACACACTTTGTCTTCCTAGCATACTTCCTAGTACACTTTAAGCGGACGTTGCCAATATGTGAGCTGAAGAAATATAAAGAAAAATCTCCCCTTTGCTAGCCAATCTGTGGAGTCTACGGGGATACACAGGGCTGTTAATTCCTCCAAGCTCCATCTGCGGGAATGATGAAACTCAGCCATTACTGAAGATTATGAGGTTAAATTAATTAGGTTCTTCCATTAGACTGCAGTCTTCTGGAGATGCTTGCCATTTTCCCTTTAAATGTCATTATTTCTAGATCTAGTCAGCAGCTGATGCAATTAAAGAGAAGATAATGTAAATTTAACAGTATAAATAACACTTTCTTTCATGTATGTTGAAAAATGCAGAAAGAAGGACCAGCCAAATTGTACCTGTCTACCATAAACAACCAATGTAATTCATACTTTCAAAAGATGAAATAAAACCAGCCAGTGTGCGCTTGGATTCTTGAGTGAATTCTTGAATCAATACTTTTGTTTCATGTTTTCATGTTCTCAGTAATGTTAACGTATCCAGTTACAAATTCTTGCCAGTAAGAAAGAAAATATGTCCTGCTGTGCACTCTTCTAAACACTTTTAAAGAACCGTGCTTTCTTTCATTTGGAATTACGATTCTGATTGTCTGGTGAATCTTTGCAATCTCCATTGGACAGTGAGCAGACACATTTAATTCCCTGCACTAATCACCTGGGTTGAAAACTGGGGTCACATTAGCAGACCCAATAACATCTCTGATCTTGTACAAAAAGGCATGCAGAGGCACAAAAGTAGCATTAATTATGACATCTATTCTCCTACTGCAGAAACAGATCAGAAAGACTGGTAGGCTAATGAGCTATACAGCAAGTATTAAAAACAGATGTATTCCTGCTGCCTTACAGAGTAAGAATGTATTAATAGGTGATAAACTGCACATTCCTCATAAAAATAAATGCAATATAGTAATTTTTTTATTTTTTCAGCCTGTCAAGGATTATTTTATTAGTTTTATAGTTAATAAAAACTTTGGTAATTAAACATCCAATATTTCTAGGACCAACACTTACATCATAAATAGAAGCCTTTTTGTCTACAAATAAATTGTGTTTTCTTTGCCCGAGGTATTTTCACCTTTTCTGTTTCCTACGAAATGGCTAAACACTTTTTATTGTAAATGAGGGACACTGAAAGATACAATTCAGCTTATTAATGTCACGGCTCCTGTGTGCTGGAAACCTGGTACCTCTGTTGGTCTTCTAAAGTATTCGTGCACTTTCCTTGACAGACCAGTGGGCATTGCCGTCTGGGTTACAAAACTCGTTTTCAATTCGGAGATTCATGAAACGATGTGATGTGGCCCCACTCCTCCTCTCCACCCAGTGGTGCCTGCATTTGGGCAAGGGTCACACGGGCACATTGACTGCAGGCAGGGATGCTTCGGTGCCAGAGAATACACATGTGTCCCGGTAGTGAATACACGTGTGTCCCGGTAGTGGTAGGCTGGGGCACCTGAGGACAGTGACAGATACAAGACCTTGAACCATCGTCCTAAATGCTTGTGAAGACTTCTTTAGGTGGTATCCTTGGTCCTGGAACCTAAAAGCAGGAATGTATTTTGAACTGGGAACATCTTTGATTCGTGGAAATGTACGGTTTAGGGCATGGTAATGGGTTGGGAATAGGGAATGACGGAAACGTCTAGAGATTAAGACTCACTAAAGTATCTAACAAACAGTATTATCAGCTAGCCCAAGGAATGTCACCAGCAAGCAGAGTGCCATGCCTTCTACCCCATTCGTTTCACATTCTCTCTTATGTCATGTTCCCAAACCAATGTTGTTCGTTATTCTCGGAAAGGAGGACCTAGATTTTGGAGCTTTGAAAACTTTATCCTTCCAGACCTACTGGAGACATTAAAAAATGTTAACTAAGAGGTAGTCAGATATTAAAGAGAGAGGAAGGGAGGAGAGGGGATGAAAAGGAGGGAAGGGAGAAGAGAGACATTTTAAAGGAGTGTGCCCTTCCCCTAGTTCCCCCTCTCTCTTACTCCCCCCCTCTCTTTTTAGGGAGGGGAGGGGGAAACCATAAAATTCTCTGTAGCACACACTATAAATTGCATTTTGCTGAAAGTTTTAATACTTAATTTAAAGTCAAAGGACATTTTTTTTTTTTACCACTTTAGCCCTTGCTATTCATCTGGGACAAAATCCAGGTGGCAAATGCAATGTAATTCGGTCAAATTTTCCAGCACAACCTTGAAAGACGCAGGTACTTCTAAATGCAAATCAAAATTCATTTTGGTTGACATAAAAGGCAATTAGCATTCATTAAAATAGTCATTAGTTCAGAACTTTAAAGGGGAGATTCAGTGGATATTCAAAGGAGGAAATAAAATGGATGAATCCACTGTTAGTCAAGTTCTTCAGAACACTACCGAACAATCTTAAGCAAAGTTGGCTGGGAGAGCAATTGTTGACGCTTTTGTGTTGTGAAATCTGGTTAACAAAGGAACTAACCCAGCACTTCTGGAAAGACAAGGAAAAACGTAGATCCGACACTTGAAGGAATTCAACAGTTTGAATTAGCCTGAAATGAGATGACTCATTCAAAGAAAAGTTTTGAATCTTTTCTTACTTGTAACCTGTTAGGAAATACTTTTAATAATTGCATTAACTCTTTATGATTAAAACATTTTTCAGGCATTATCAAAAAAAAAACTATTATCTGAATACATTCTCAAAGAACTTCTACAGACTGCACAAGGAATGCACCTTGTTTTTAAAAACAGAAACAAAAATGATCCTAGTATAGTTCATACTATTTTTTTTCCACAAGAGATGTGATGAAACCAAGTCTCAGAACATTTTTTTAATGTTGATAGAGCAGGCTTGAAAAAACTTGTCATATAAATCAAACTGTTCTGGGGGCAAACCCATGTTGTTTTTAAACCACAGAGTGGGTCAGTGGGTGTGGTTATGCACATGGTTGAATGGTGAATGTATAGATTAAAATACATTTTGCCACACTAGTTTCCAGAGGATTGTTTTGGCCTGGTGTTCCAAACCGTGAGCCAAAACTTTGGTCAGTATTTTGACAACAGAGCCAGGAAAAACAAAAAAGGCTTAGCCTGTGAAAAAGAAATGAAGATGTAGTGAAGGAAAACAGTAGTCCCTCTGCCACTGCCTTACTCAATCCATATGTGAGCTTAAACACAGGAAATACCCACCATTCACCGCAATCAAGCCAGAGGCTTGTGCATCAGAAAGTGCCTTGTGGAACTAATTGGACTCTATTAAGATTGTCATTGACATGGGAAAGCATTTTGAGATTTTAAATCAGAACATGCAATGTACATAGAAAAAGATAACAGTCACATTGTTGATTCAGGACTACAAATACAGGCATAACACACATCTGGGCATGAAAGATTTGTGTGCTTTCTTTCTCAGCAATGTGCTGTGTTCCTTATCATTCAGGAGCATGTTTGTCTTCCTTCACTTTATAGGGTTGCGTTTAATCTTCGATCTTTCCAGAATGGGCAGATTTCGCTAAGTATGTTTTGGCCCCACCTCACAAGCAGAGGAAAATTCAAGCATTGCCAATTGAAAGCAATAATCAACAGAGTTCATGGTACTTGCCCTAACAGCAGGGTTACAGGAGAAAAAAGGGCATAGTTTGAAATAGGAATTTATAAGGAACTTTTTTACTTATGATGTTGAACAAAACATGTATATGGTAAGTATTCACGATCACACACGAATCTAACCTTGCTGACAAATCTTTGGGAGTTTATAGAGCATTTTCATTACAGATGTCTTTAAAAATGACCCCCAAATGGCATACACTGGAAGCTCTGTCCTCTCTTGATTTTTCTTGCAGCCCATCATGTTCCTTTGAGGACCCACAGAGAAGCATATGTGCTTAGCTCTGACAATGGTCTCAATGTTACGGTTGTCAGTCACATTTATAGATAAGTTTAACTTGTTGCTAATATTTTTGGGTCTAAAATCTGTATTTGCTTTGCCTTTTAATTCTATTTATTTATTTATTTATTTATTTATTTATTTATTTTGAATCCTCACCCAAGGATATGTTTTATTGATTTTAGAGAGAGAGAGAAACATCAATTGGGTGCCTCCCATATGTGCCCAGACCAGGGACTGATCCTGTAGCCTAGGTATGTGTCCTGACAGGGAATTGAACCTGTGAACTTTTGTTCCATGGGATGATGCTCAACTGACTGAGTCACACAGAGGGCTAGCCTGTCTTTTAAAAACATGATTTCTCACTATTATGAGATACATGCTACATTTTGTCTACCTGACATTTTTGGAAGGCACTACATGGTGTAGTCATTTGATTCGAGATTTCCTTTATATGAAGGGTGACAGTAACCAGAGCCACAACCCATTTAAGAAGATAATTGATGATAAATATAGACAAGATGATCGCTCACCCAATTTTTCTATTCCCTGTTTACTGCCATTTTCTAATAGTAAGCTTCTTTATTTTGTTAGTTAGAGAATGTCTTCTTTGCCATGGATCACTGCTGGTACAGTGCAGCGTCTCTCCAACTTCAAAAACAAAATGATTGCAACTAATGATTGCTATGTAATTTGTGTTCGTGAAACTTAGATTTACCATGAAGATATTGCCAAAGGAAAGAGAGACCTGGACCAACAACAACTCATTTGAAGGCTTTGATTTGCATGTGTGTGTGTATGTGTTTAAATAACTTTATAAACCTAGTATCATCAAAAATTGAAATCTGATCACCTGATTGTCAGGATTTTTATACAAATTCTCAAATCTAATGTCAGATCTTCGTATGAATTAACTGAATTCTCACACTAGTCCTCTGGAGTAGGTGTATTTATTATTCTGAATTTTATGAGGAAACTGAGTCATAGAGAAGTAACTTGTGGAAAGTCACACAGCTCGAGATCAGAGCACTCTCCTCAGTGGGAGTGAAAAGCACAAAGTACACAAAGGGAGAATGGAAAAACATTATATATGTCTTTTAAATGTAAAATAATTTCAAGGGTGGATGAGATTAAGGAGGTAGGCTGGTACAGGAGAAAGAGCTTTGCTTTGAACCCAAGCAAGGCTAGAGTCTAAGTTTCTCTGTCAGCAAAATGGAGGTAGTAAAAGCTTACAGGTTTTTGAACACCATGGGTTAGCAGCCTGGTTTAAGGCAAAGGCTCTGGAGTCCCTTGAGTCTGAACCTGACGCTGTGAGCTTTAGTAAAGAATTTAATCTGTTCTGCCTGCATTTCCTCTTCTGTGAAGTGATTGTGAAGACAACAACCTCACAACATTGTGCTGAGAATTAAGTCGGATGCCCCCATTGGACATTGAGACCTAATAGAATTCTTGGCATAGAGTAGGTGCCCAAGGAGAGCCAATATAATCACCGCCGTAATTTTAGGAGGAGCAAAATAAGATCAATACCATCTCTGTAATCTCCTAAAAAAAAGCCAAATAATAAATTCCTGTTTTCCACATGACAGAAGCCTGGATTCTACATTTCTTGCTGTTTTTTTTTTCCTCCACTGTAATTTTGCATTTGAACTTCAGTTTTTTTAATCTATAAAATAGGTACATTTAGACTCTTAATTCCTTAGTGGTACATTTTAAAGGTATCATTAGAACATTTTTACATGGAATGGAATTTCTCAAAACTGCATCTCTATGGTACTGCACATAAAAATTATTAATGAACTGACATTTAGTGGGACATGAGCAATCATTTTGTTAGGCCAAATTCTTAACCCCACAAACCCAGGGGGTAATTTTGCTTCAGTGGTTTGAATAGGATGATAATTTATCCAAACAGTTTTAATTTTAAATAGTAATTTCAGGACATATTTTTATTTTAGAACCAACTGTGTGTATGCATATATATATATTAGATCTATAATTTTCATTCAATTTACAATGCTAGGGGAAAAACAAGTGAAAGAAAATACAAAATAATATTCCCAGACTTAAAGGAAAGACTGTCATGAGGGAATGTTGCGGGTGACAGTTACACTGTAAGTCACTAAGAAAAGATCAAGGCACTTAGGACAGTGCCTCTGTGTTCTTTACATCCTGACCTTTGTTATGGCAGACTCCAAGTGATCTTGACTCAAAATCACCCCTGAGGGCACAATGAAATTTGCTCGTTAAACTATTTTAGTGTTTTTTCTGGATATCATGCATAACATGCTGCTGTCTCTCTGTGGTGGAACCAAAAGCTAATAGCTTTTACTGATTCTGCAGATAAATATCATATGTCACCACTTATTAAGAATCTGTTTGAAAACCCAAGTTCCCATTAATCAATGCTGTCTTTGTTTTCAAATAATTAATGCAAAAAATAACACAAAACATACAAACCACAGTTAGTTATAAACATTTTTATGGATTAAAAATAACATAAAGTAATTTCATAAAGTAATATTTGGCTCCTGTATATATATATATATATATATATATATATATATATATATATATATATGGGTTTTTTTTTTTTGCTTCTTTTGAAATAGAGTCCTAAGTTCTGTCCTTAGCTCATTTATCCATAAGTAACCGAATGTATTTTTTTTTCAAACCAGGACACTTTACAGAGATTTGCCTAAGAACAACAGGGATTGCCCTGGGAATAAAGGGAGGAAAAGTCTCCCTATCTATAAGCATAGGATTAATCAACCTAAGGATTTAATTCTGTAGATGTGACATAAGTAGGTGGTTTCATTAAAAAAAAGCCATAATTTTTATCAATTAGAATGCATATTGATACCAGAATATATTGAAAACAAATGTGCAAGGATCTTTAAAACCTAATAATTTTTCAAAGTAGCTAGTGAGTTGTCAGAAATCCATATTATTTTATAAATCATGGGGATGTAATACACAGCATAGGGAATATAGTCAATAATATCATAACTACGTGTGGTGCCAGATGGGAACTAGGCTTACTGCGGGGATCGCTTTTTAAGGTACATAAATGTTTAACCGCTATGCTGTACACCTGAAACCAATAAAATATTGTATGCCTACTATAGTTAAAATACAAATTAAAAATGAAGATAGAAAAGAAATTCATAATATTCTAAACTATTTGCTGTTCCTTGGATCAGGTTACATAATTGTTTTTTTTTTCTTATTATTAAATGGTCTTAGTTTGGAGGACAGCCCTACACAGTCAACAGAAGTAAAAGTTATGGAAAATAAACCTCCATTTTTCGTATTCTATTTCTGGATTTTAAAACAGTATTTTACACTTGCAAGCTATTCAGTAAACATATGTTGAATGAATAAAAAAACAAAGCAAGATATTTCTGGTTAATCTGAGGCTGTCTGAATAACTTAGACCTAAATCAGCAAATGAAAATTTTTGTTTCAAATTTCATGTAAAAAGAAGACCACATTCTACATCTTTTTGGAAGGTACACACATATAAATATGATATTATTTACTAAAAAATAAAGCCATTATGGGCACATTACTGAGAGAAATCACACAAATCATCCCAAAGAGGCAGAAATGCTATTTCTTCACCAAAATTAGCAACTTTGTTGTTTTAAGGGAGTGATATTTATGACTAGCGTGTTCCTTTAAATGCTTCAGAAATAATGAGTGTCTAATAATGTCCTCTTTTCTTTCACCGATAAGACAGTTATTTAGCAGTAGCACTTTCCTCATATTTAGACACTATTTGATATTAGAAACTAATTGGATTTTCCAAAAAAGAAGAATTTTTGGTACTTTTTTTGTTTAGAGATTTTATTTATTTATGTATTTATGTATGTATGTATGTATGTATGTATGTATGTATTTATTTTTAGAGAGAGGGGAAGGGAGGGAGAAAGAGAGGAAGAGAAACATCATTGTGTAATTATCTCTCGAGCACCTCCTACTGGCACCTGGCCTGCAACCCAGGCATGTGCCCTGACTGGGAATCCAACTGGTGACTCTTTGGTTTGCAGGCCAGCACTCAGTCCACTGAGCCACACCATTCAGGGATGGTACATCTCTTTTAAGAAGCATCATGCCTAGACAATAAAACTTCTTCAAGAAGTCTTATTATCCTAGGGTCTCAAGGTTGGATGGCCACTTATAAGTTATTTGTTATAAATGTTTGACCATCAATCTACTACTCTATAGTCATTCCCCAGGTGCCCTATATTTTCTTGTCCTTGACCCAGCTCTGAGGCTTGGGGAACAAAGAAGCCACTTTCATGGAGTGACGGCCAGGAGTTGTCTATTTTCTAATACCTCACACTATTTGTACCCGAGGAGTGGTCCTTCTTCCCATCTCTGCTTTCAGATTATTAGTGATCTCCTGTTTGAAGCCTGTGCTATTCAGTTAGGTCATTCTTCTTCTAAATGCCCAGCCAATGAAAAACATTGGCTTTTGCCTTCTGGTCCTTTTCTCCCCTCAAGGCATGCCATCATCTTGAGTTCTTTTATGCTCACAACTTCAGCTGCCATCACCAAGGCCTTTTGGTTTCTCCCCACCTCCTGGCCTCCTCCACACTCCACTTCAATGACTCAGGTCATAGCCTCCCCTCAGACGTTATCATTCTGTACAATTTCTCCACTTCCAACACCACTAGATTTGAAGCCCACATCTGACCATGACCCTCCTGCTTTCATTTGTCTGTTCAACTGCCCTGCCTTCTGCTCTACACACACACACACACACACACACACACACACACATTATAATGCTTCTTTCACCTCAGCTCACTTTCACCTCAGGAAAGATAGAAACAATCTTTCCAATAACCTAAAATTAATCCACCCTTTTTCTTTTCACTCTATTTACTTACAAATCATTGTTTGGTGAGCCCAACTATCTACTTCCTGTGTGTCACATAACAGGGCAGCCTGGTAAGTACATTCATGACCAACCTCAAATGGGGCCTTCACAATGCTGAATTAAATCTGGTCAATCATTAAATTACTAAATCAGATCAAGATGCTTTCCTACTCTGTGTAGGCCTGGGACCTTATACCACTGCCCTCTGCCCAGCAGATTATTTCATCTAAGCTCCAGAGACAATAGAAGGGATCAGAGAGAACGCTTCTCATGTTTTTGAATCAGCACCAAATATAAAAAAGTGCCTCTATCCATACTCATTTTATATCCTTTCTCTATTTTAAAATTAAACCCATCTTTTCACCTAAATCAAACTCCTGTGACATTTAGAAGGTAACTGTAGTTGTCTATGAGGGGTGTGATGTTGGCTTAGACAGAGTGGTGCCATTGGTTACATACAACATGTATGTGGAAGGTAGAACCCATAGCTCTTTCTAGTGGATCAAACCTGGGTGTCATAGAAGAGAAAGAAAAAAGACCAAGATCGACTTCCATGGTTCTTCTCTGGATATGGTGAATTAGGATCTATGAGAACCCTCACCAAGAATGGGTGAAGATGGACACAATATTAAAAGCATGTGTATACAGGCATCATGGAACCACCAAGACAGCCAAAATGTGAAGTTCCAAGAAACACTTTTCTCCCCTGGAAAGAGTAAGTGCAGAGAGTGATCTCAACACTCAGTGCTGCTTTTGACCTTGAGATAGCTATGGGCCTATCCACACGTGGTGGCGAGGGGGCTGAAAAACCGAGCAGAACACAGCATTTTCACGGGGCTGTGGGGCAAAATAGGGTTCAAGGATCATCAAAATAAAGAGGTCCTGGCAAACACCTCGGATTTTCTGTTACAACCACTGAAGTCTATAACCTATGAGTAAATGTGAACTGTACATGGACCAGACTTCCCGAAGAGTGAACGTCAAACCAAAATCAGGACAAGCTTTCATTCAAGAATTTCTCCTGCTTCCTACTAAATGCAAAAGTAAATTCTCTGGAAGAAAATAACATCATCTAGCAGGAGTGTCCAACCTTTTGCATCTCTGGTCCACACTGGAAGAAGAGTTGTCTTTGGTCGCACATTAAATACATTGTGACACATAATCAAAAAAAAAAAAAAAAGTCTCAGAATGTTTTAAGTAAATTTATGATTTTGTGTTGGGTCACATTTGTAGCCATCATGGACCGCAGGTTAAACACCCCAACTAGAGTCTAAATGTCTGACATTAAACCGAAAGAAATATATCAGGAAAAATGGTTATATAACTGAAAACCAAGAGAATAACAGAACAAAAACAAACCCATTAGAGATCTAGTTATCTGAATAACTGACATGATTTTTTAAAACAGAAAACTACCACTGATTAATGTGTTCAAAAAACATAGTAAAGTTTATCAGATGACGAGATATTAAAAAATATTATGTAGAAATTCCATGGCCAAAAAGAAAATAATTAAAATTAAGGACTTAATAGTTGGGTTTAATGTACATCAGGCACAGCCTCTCCTTTAAGGTCCCCAACTGAACCCACGTCAGGCCAAGTCACTGAACTCGGTCTTTCACTGTCTTCGATATTTTTCTCACCTTTTTGTTATGCATGCTTCATTATGAGCAGATTATTATTAGCTATTATCAAGCTCACTGCCTCTTTTTTCCCCGAGATTATTTTGCTCTTAAACTTAGCCACTGCATTCTCACCTTTGCTTAATATAGGTTTTAATTCTGAAACTTCTGTTTGGGTCATTGCACGTATACAAATTCACACCTGAATGTAAAACTTCTTGTAGAATTTAAGTCTCGCTTTTACTTCCCTAAACCTAGCAATCCTAGGGCAATATTTTGTAGTCTGTGTCTGGTTCTTCTACTGAATGGAGTCTCCGTGCTGCTCTGTTTCTTGTGCCTGTTCTGGTTCATATTATTATAACTCCTCGGATGCCTAGTTATAGTTCATTGATTTGGCGGACATTGTATTTGAAAAGTAATTTTTAAATATGATTTGAGACCTAAGATGTTATTACTTCTCACCAGAGACAACTAACTTCTTTTTACCAACATTTTATTTTTTAATGTTCAAAAATACTGTAAAAAATTTTTTACAGTGAATACTTATATATCCACCACCTAGACTCTCTACCTGTAACATTTTCTCTTTATCACTCAAATCACAACTTAGTTATGATGAACCTTATATTCTTCTTCATGTTTGTTGTGTTTGGTATCATTGAGCTTCAAGAAACTGTGGGTTAACAGTTTTCACCAAATTTGAAAAATTTTTGGCTATTAGTTTTCAAGTATTTATCTCTCCCTTTCTCTCTTTCCTCTCCTTCAGAAATTTCAATATCACATATATTTTGTTGCACAAAGTTGTCATAAAGTATAATGATCATTGATTGCCTATACTTTTTCTTTCTCTTTCATTTTGGATACTTTCTATTGTCATGTCTTCAGGTGTACTTACATTTTCTCCTGCAATGTTTGATCTGCCAATAATCCAACGTCATGCATGTTTCTTCTCTATCACTGATTTTCATTCTAAAAAATTTCATTTGTCTTTTGTGGATCTTTCCTGTCCTAACAAGTTCAATCTTTTCTCTAACAAAATAATTATTTTAATGTACTTTTCTATTAACTCTGTGTCATTTGTGTCATTTCAGAGTCAGGTTCAATTGGCTGATCTTCCTCCTCATGAGCTATATTTTTCTCTTTCTTTTTATGCTTGATGAGTCTTTACTGGCTGCCAGCACTGGGTATTTTAACTTTTGGGGTGCTAAATGTTTTATATTCCTTAAGTTTTATTATGGGATGTGTTCAGTTATTTGGAATCTTGTTTTGGGGGATCTTGTTTTACCCTTTGTAACATGCAAGAGCAGCACATAGTCTGTGGTTAATTTTTTCCCAGTACTCTCTTTAGTAATCAATAACTTATGAATTTGAATTTTAGTAATCAATAATTTATGAATAACTATGAATTGAGGTTTTCTACTCTGGCTGTTAGGATTTGTTTTAATCAGGTATGTAAGACTCACAAACATGGAAATGACTGTCATGCATGAAGATATTTTTATTGACAGATTCTTGGAACTAAGGGGCACATCATGTCCTGCAAGGCCACAGTGGGCAGCAGCAGGGGCAGCTGGAAGGCAAAAGGAGTCTGGGGAAAGCAGCAGCAAAAGCCTTTAGTGTCGTTTCTATGAGAGGGCAGAGGCGAGGCAAATTAGCAGCTGTACGGGCTTAGGACTGGATGGTTTGAACACTTACGGTGGGCTCCAGATTATAGGAGGATTCTATAATTGTCTAGTACCTGGCCCCAGGTTAATTGGGGCGTAGGAATATTGCCTCCTGATGTGTAAGAGTTCAACAGAGAATATGGGTATTGTTGGGGGTTTAGGCTCTAAATTTGTAGGTTTGTCCATAAAAAGTATGTTTACAGGGGAGTCATTTGCAATATATAGGAATCAGCTGGCCTTTGTCTTCAGTCAGTGAAACGCTAGATGGCAGAGCAACAAGAATTCAGGAAATAAGAAAATAGAGTTAATACAGGAGCAGGGACCATTCCTGTCCCTGATGACTTGGGAGCACTGTCCCTTCTAATATTGTGGGTGGTTCTTGCCCTGGCCTTGGTAGTTTCCTTAGGTGCATGTAATTACTCAACTGAATACTTAAGACAAACCTTTTGCAGTTCTCCAGAATTCCTCCTCTTTGCAGCTCCCCTCTCTCCAGGCCTCTGCCTTATGACCCTACCGACCTTTGCTTCCCTGGACTCCCAGATGCCTCCCCACAAGCCAGAAATACCACCTTACTTTCCTGGGCATCTCCTCTTTGTATCACAGCCTGTAAAGGCTGACTGCCCTTCTCCAGGCAGTAAGCAGAGGTGATTCCAAGGCCCAAGTCATTGACTTCTTATCTCCCAGGGATCACAGTCCTTCCTTTACTTATGTTTGATGTCTTTAGAGGTATTTTTCATATACAGTGTCTGGGTTTTTTTTTTTTTTTTAGTTGTTTCATGTGGGAGGATAAATCAAATCCTCAGCACTCAATTTGGGTACATATTATAATTTCTAGGGTAAGAATGAATAAAGTGTTTTAAAAACTATATAATTGTCAAACCAATAAAGAAATAAATAGGAAAGCAATTAATACAAAATAAGGTGAGAATAGAGTGAAAGAGTAAAAAGGAGCAAATAAAAACAGAAAGACATAGTGAAATTGTAAATTTAAGCCCTTATTGCATTAAAAATTAAATATACTAAATCATGCAATCAAAGGGCAAATACTAGATTAAACAAAACCCAAACATCTGCTGTTTTTATATATATTATCATAACAAGAGTTGAGAATGAGCTAACATTTCTCTTAGGTAGTTAGAAGAAAAACTCCAAGCCAAAAAGAAGAAAATAATAAAATAAGATCAGACATTAATGAAACAGCTGGAATAAAAATTTCTAAAAACCCATAGCTATTAAAGAAGTTAATTTTGTAATTTTTCAACTTCAACAGTATCCAACCAACAAACAAAGAAAGCAAACTGACCATCTGGGATGAGATCAATCATTGTCAGACTCTACCAAACACTTAAGAATTAGCACGCGTGCTTTTTTAGATAATTGAAAAGGAGCAAATACTTTCTACCTCATTTTTCAGCATAACTTTAATATAAAAACCTGACAAACATCTTATAAGAGAAGAACAATTTAGGCTAATATGACTCATGGGAATAGATACAAAAACGCTAAACAAAACATGTGTAGGCAGAGTCCAGCAATACATAAATTAGACATAATATTATGGCCAAATTGGATTGGTTCCAGAAATACAATATTGGTTCAGCATTTGTAAAATGTATCAGTGAAGTTATTAAAAGAATAAAGGAAAAATATATGGTTATTTCAACAGATACAGGAAAACCATTTAATAAAATGCACAATTTATTATGAGAAATATTCTTAGCAAACTAGGAATCAGAGGGGAGCACCTTATCTACAAGGGTCCTGCATCTAATATCACGTGGTAGGCCACATGATCAGCATGAGTTGGCAGTGGGATGTGGCTGCTAAAGAACTTGACCCTAGGAAGCACAGTGCTCTGCTCGAGAAATGCAAGTTCCTGCTTTCCTCTACTTAGGTCAGACAGCACCTGGGATACAGTGCTGGTTTCTGTGGCCCTACACTAACAGGGATGTTGACAAACTGGAGACACCCAGGAAAGATGGTGAACACCATTACTCCTGGTAAGTGCGCAGTGATGAAAACAACTAAGGAAAAGAGAAGACTTAACAAGCAGTCAGTGTTTTCGGGGGAGGAGGGCTAAACTTTGAGTGTCTAGAGGAAAGGATAACTAGAACTAGAGAAGGGTATAATCATACAACATTTAGTGAGGGGAGGCATTCTGAGAAATGAGCCATTAAGGTGATTTTGTCATTGTGAGCACATCATAGAGTGCTTTTACATAAACCTAGATGGGAAAGCCCACTACACACCTAGAATGTATGGTATAGCCTATTGCTCCTAAGCCATACACCTGTATAACATGTTACTGTACAAAAGAAAAAAGATTAAACAAATCACAAGAGAAAATGATGCAATCAGGAGACTTAGTAAACACATATTTGAGGCTAGGACTGACATAACAAGGCTTGCGGATTTACAGAAAACATTTGTGCTGTAAGGAGAAAGCATACACTCTAAAATTATGAAAATATAATATGGTAAATACATAAACCATATACATAAACAGTTGTTTATTATATTATCAAGTTTCTACTGTACATGATCGTATGCACTATAGTTTTGCATGACTAGCAATGCGGTGGCTTTGTTCACACCAGCGTCACCACAAACATGTGGGTAGTGTGCTGAGCTGTGACGTTATGACTGCTACCCTGTCAGTAGGTGGAAGGAATTTTTTTTTAGCTCCATTATAATCTTATAGGACCACCTCTGTATGCATGGTTTGACCTTGACTGAATCATCATTATGTGGCATTTCGTTAGACAGCATTTAGGAACTGTACAAGGAAGACATTTTTAGCAAGTAAAACTCTCTGATAATGACAACTGCCTGCCACATTCCCTGATGCTATTCTTGTTTCCGACGCTGGATGAGCCATAATGGGGGATGTTGAAGAACGGATGAATTAGCAACATCTGGGATGACTCCTAACCCTAAAGTTCTATAATTCAATCATCATAGATCAGAACTGTAATGCTGTTTACAAAAAATGCCATTGCGAGTTTACAACATGCTGTTTATGGCAGCGAGCACAACAGCTACACTAGAGTACTTCCAGGTGTTAGTTGCCTCAGAGCTCTCTGCTGAATTGTGTTAGAATCCACTGATAAAACTTACTCTTTACAAAGCCACTTTGCTTCTCTTGTCGTTGATAAACTCTGAAGCTATTTTGGTAAGACTCTAGGCCTGTCACCATAATGTTGCATGTGGCACTTAAAAAGTCCATCACCTAGTTTCCACTCTTGGAGTCAGGATACTTAATGAATAAAAAGCTCGAGGAAGTTGAACTGGTTTCTCCACATCCTTGGATTTGCTCGTGACTTCTTGAACTTTCTGCATCCATTATACTCAGTTTACATATCATGTTTCTTCTCTTGAGACTGGCTCTATTTCTAAACTGCCTTTCATATTTCTGCCCAATTTAACAGATTTTAAATTGAATAACAGCAAAAACATAGCATTTAAACAACATTTCTCACTTCCATTTCTTAAGAATCATCACCTTCTTAATGTGCATATTTAACATATTGGCCTTAATATGTGCTCTCTCTTACTTGAGCTGTGTTCCTTTAAATTGTACCTCATTTCTAAGAACTCATGGATATATGAATATATAATATCCCCATTAACTTTGTCTACATATCAGTCCGCAAAAAAATATAAGCAGTTTTAATGTTGATAGAGAATTTGGGAATTTCTCTACTTTTTCCCCTGGCCACCAGTGATCTTTGCAAGGAATGGCCTTGTCAGCTGAGAAGGGAGAGAGGACGAGTCACCCAGTCCAGCCCTGAAGACCTTCGCAGCCCCGTGTCCCATGTCTGAAAACCACGGCTGGTCTTGTTTTGTCTCCTCAGAACCATCTGAGCACTGAGAGCGTGGTTAATGTCAAGGCTGGCTCTCTCACATTTGAATCCTGGTCGTGAGTTAAAAGGATTTATACACCTGGGTATCACTTTTGGCCATCTTGTGCGATTTATGGTTTGTTCCGATTACCGTCTTTAATATCGCCTATGTTTCCCTGGTTACAATTCTTATTGTATTTCAGCTCTGGTTGAAAGAAGCTTAAGAAAAAAAATATTTGCTCTCTTTTTAAAAGGACACAATTTTATTTCCGCAGATGGGTATTTATGACTATGTTTTTATTATTTTACTTGTATCAAACTTACATTTTTAGTATGGGAAGAATAATTATATATTATTAATACTATCTTTCAAGTGCAATTAAAGATACCTTTCAGGATTATTTCTTTTTAGATCAGAATTTGTTTTTACCTATACATAAATTTTAATATTACCATAGTTATGTGTGTAGTCTTAAGGAATTTTCCTAATTTATTTTTAAAGTCAGCTAAAATTTTCAGCTGATTACTTGAAAGTATGTTATTACAGTGGTTAATATATATCTTAGATGGTGCACAATATTTGAAACAACATCCTAGTAACCCATCAAATGATATTTGTAGAAAATATTAACATTTAAAATCTCCTATTAGAGATTTTTACATGATTGAGCTCTATAAAATTTTCACAGATTGAAACATTTGAATGACTAAAAGCAGGTATTTTAATAATATGCATACCTAATTACCTCTAAATTCATCTGTTTATACTTTCACAAATTAGGTCATAAACACCCATATGAAGTTAAATTGTATATATAAATTACAAGCATTCAAAAAGACATTACAAAATACATGGGTGTTTACTGTAATACAACATCGTGTAGCATTTGGTATAACACTGATATGTCCTGAGTTCCTTCCAAGAGAGGTTAGTTATAGAAAGGATGGAACAAATTTATGGCGACCTGGTCCTCCAGAAGGGGCCCTGAGGGCCCTCTTAGAGCAACAATGGAAAGTCAACAAGCAGTTAGAAAGCCAATGCAAATAAAAGTGACTTCTTGTAATTTCATGTTAAAGAGACCCAAACCATACTGAGTAGCTGGGTTTCCCAGAGCAAAGATACAGAGAGGCTTTTTTCTGTCTTCATTCAATCATTTTTTTCCCAATTAAATAAAAGGCAAATAAAATTTAACCATTAGGGTGAGTTTTTTAGAGAGACAGATAAAGAACATTTTCCCCATGGGGAATGTAAAAAGAAGGTAACCCAAAGTCCAGTTGGGTCTTCTTTTTCTCCTTTTTTCTCCTTCATTTTTAATTTAACCAGGAAATCCATATACTTCAGAAAGCAATTCTCTGGTTTTTTTTTTTTTGGAAAAAAAAGTATATTTCTGCTAAGAGCAAGCATTGTTGACCAAAAAACAATCAGTTCTGAAAAAAAACAGACCCAAACATTATTAATTGGCAAGCTACCGAAAAGGCGTACCAGTATTGAAGCAAGAGAATTGACTGA
Source organism: Anoura caudifer (assembly GCA_004027475.1). Classification (NCBI taxonomy): domain Eukaryota; kingdom Metazoa; phylum Chordata; class Mammalia; order Chiroptera; family Phyllostomidae; genus Anoura; species Anoura caudifer. The sequence continues at coordinate 268,746 of PVKU01001349.1, forward strand.
CGCTAATCTTTATATCTGCTAGAGAAAAAAATGATTAGCAAAAGTGCATATGGGTACAAGGATGGGCCGCATGGTTTTGGAGAATGGACTGGGTCTCTGCGGACTGCTCTGCCTTAGCTCTGCTGTCTTCAGGAATAGTCAGTTCTACGTGGTCAACCAGAAGAGTGCCGCCTAATGATCCTGTGGGTTGTTGGTGCAGGGCCATCCTCAGGCTCCTGACTAAGGAGAACTAGGGGACCAGAAAGTGGGTTGGAGTTGGGGCTCAGAAAGACAGCATGTTTCCTTGAGAGAGAAAAAATGTTAAACCATCTAAATTCCAACTCAGAAGCCATGAAAACCACAGTGACTCAGCAGGAAAAGTACTTATTTGAAGAATTATCTCTAAATTGGAGACTCTGGAACTCTGCATTTGATTAAGCACACTTAAGAAGAAAACACTCTCATTTTGTGTTGGTCTATTGTCTTCAAATAATTAAAATGATATCGTTACCACTTATAAATGTTATATCTCCCTTAAAGATTACATTTAAAAACACAAATGATACCACACGGCTGTAGAAGGCAGTTTCTCCTCTAACCGAACTAATATTCCCTCAGGGTCAGATCCGCATCTCATGCAATGCCATGGGAGAATTAGACTCCAAGAAAGCGAAGAGAATCCTCATAGAGTTACATAGGATGAAAATTTGGCTCCGACGTTATTTTTTAGATGGAAGCTGATAAACAGAAGACAAGTTAAAATATACAGAGATGGGGATCCAGGGCAACAACACCAGAAGAAAGGAGCCTTTTGTTGCTGTTGTGTCCAGGTTGTTTTTCTCTGCCGTCTCTGTGCGATTTGGACCAGTTCTCTCCCGCTCTCTTTCATGCGTGTGCTATTAGGGCTTGCGAATATGAAAAACTAGGAATTCAAATAAAAATAAAATAGTTCCTTGTCCTATTTACCTTTCATAATAATGAGCTCTGAGCTGCATATTCTATGTGTCTCAAACTGTGACCTAAAAGCCCCGTCTCCAGGCTGAAATTATTCCATGGGACACACTAACTGCAGGGCAGCAAGCACGCAGAACGCCTCGTCTCTCCTTGGGAGACATCACCCTGTGCTGTGGCTTCCTCGTGTTTAGAAAACCAATGAGGTCTCATGCTTATTAGAATTGCAAACCTAAACCTTGAGATGGGTAGGTTGCAAGTGCTCAGGTGATGTAGTATTTCATCTTTTTTACTTACGATCATTTCTATGCTTAGATTTTCTTTGCATTGTCTTTGCTTTATTTCTATCACAAAATATTCTAGGATGTTTTCATGGTAATTCTAAGAACAGATTAAGTGTACTTTATTTTACTTCTTATTGTTCAAATAGCGTGTAACAGCTCTTTCTAATTTAAAAAATCCAGATTGCACTTCTCTCTCACATTGTGAAAAGCATAACTTACTTTCTAGTTGCATGTAGTATTTCTATATTACATATTTTGGTCTGCTCCTATATTACTTTTTGATTGATATTATTTGGCTGAAATTCAATCCGCAGCCATAAACCACCATACAAAATGTGGGAAATGTTATTTTATACCTGCATTAGGCATATTTTCATATATTCCTAAAATGCTAATTGCTGATTTTAGAGACATAAAGCTAATTAATCCCATGAAGTCTGTAAAAGAGTTATATGCAGCTCAGAACGTTGCCTGATTTCTGTTGCCATGGGACCTATGTGTGGTTTCTAGTCTTTGAGCTGTGGTTGGTATGTTTCAAAATTCCAGGTGCTTTTCTGATAAAAAAGCCAATTCTGCTCCAGCTTTGCAACCTGAAAAACCAATCCACTGTGTTCAGAGAGCTGCATATGTGCAGAACAGTGCTCTAAGCCTTTCAATGCCTTATTGTCTTAATCACCATAACAATTCTCTGATTGTCCCCCATTTTGCAGACAAAGAAACTGAGCCCTGGAGACATTAAGTAACTTGACTAGGGTCTCACAGATAGGAAAGGTAGAACCCTAATTTGTCCCTCAGAAAACCTCACTTTAGAGAGTCCCTCACAATGAGAAGAAATGCACCTTTCTGGAATTTAAACTGTAATGGGAAGTAGTGTGGACATTTTTGTATTTAGTTGCTAATTACAATTTAAGTCTCATCGACATCTGCAACATAATGATGGCTTCTGTCTTTAAAAGGGTGAGGGGAATAATCCTAAATTTACTGGACACTGGCCATGAGCTGGACTGAGCCAGGCTCTTCATTTGTCATTTCATATGATTAGCAAGATGGTTTAAAAATGCTGTTTGATCTCCTAGTATGCCAAAATAAAGCCACCTCGCTTTTAATATTCAAGTTTCTTAAAGTAAATTGTGTTGAAATATACATGAAAGAAGAGATTATTATAAAAATATAACTAAGATTAGAAACAAATGAATGTTGAATTGAAAGATAAATTGCACACTTTCAACATTCAACACAATATGGAGATATCTGATATATATATATATATATAAGCATATATTATTATGGTAATGTATATTTTAAAAGATGACTCAAAATATTTTTGAAAGGAAAAAATGTATAAATCCATTATCTGTCATCTAGCCATCCATCCATTCTTTCATCCATCCATCCATCCATTTATATATCCATTTATTCTTCCAACTATCATTTTATTTTTATACAAGCATTTTTGTAGAGAATTATGATTTTTGTCACTTTGCAGCATCGATGTGAGAATAACTTCACATCTCCTTGTGCAGATAGACTTCTACCCCTGATAGCTATGTGGTTTCTGTCATTAAACTTTTCTTTCTCTGCTTGATGGTTGCCCCAAGGAAAAGATGACAGAGAAGAATATTTCTCTCTGCAGGAACAACATGGTTCAATTTTTCTCTCTTCATCTTCCCGGAGTCCCTCTTGCTGTTAGCACTGACCCCTCAGGCTTTCCATCTATTTACCCCCAGGTCAGCCTCTGGTCAATTCTAGAACCACCATCATGCTCCAGTTAGAGGTTATTATTCTTCATGAGCAGCCTGGCTGAAAAGGTGGAGCAAGTATGAGTACCCGCATTTGTATAGGGGAACAGTGTGGAGGAGGCCTTGAGTGTAGCTTCAACCAAAGACTCATTCCGTGAATGAAGAGGCTGAGGGAACCCCAAGAGATGGTGGTGGCATGTAAGTAAGGTATGCGCGTATCAGGTAGAGAGAAGGGAACTGCTCCTTCGCTGAAAGGTGGTAAGCAATCACTCCTGTCCCTCACCGTGGGGAACTACGATAGAAAAGGCATTATCCATCTCTGTTAGAAAGTTTGCCAGACATGGTTATCTGCTCTAAAACGTAACCTTAAAAACAGAAATGCTGAAATATTCCTATTTGTATCTGCATGGCGACCATACAATTCACCATATTGTGGTTGCTCCATATGTAATTGTGTAATGAATGGCAAGTGAATAGATTAATTTGAATGTTGTGGGGGTTGCTGGATCACAGATGAGACGTAGCAGGAGACTGCAGTAGATGCAGTGCAGGTGGGGCTGGTATGAGTGTGCACCCTGAGACACAGGTGAGTGTTAATGTGGCGTGTGAACAATCTGGTAACCTGCCTATACCCACCCTAAGGCCCACTCTGCCTCCCCACCCAATTTTAGAGGGCAGCAGGTAACAATCCAGGGATCACTTGGGTATGGACAGGCTTTTGACGAAAAGGAAGTAGAGATTTAGGGGTATCCTAATGTGTCCACCCATTCACTATTTCTCTCATTCATTTATTCATTCATTAATCTATAAAACGTTTACTAAAGATCTGTATGTGTTCCAGTAACTGTCCTAGGGACTAGGCCTACAAAGGTGAGTAAGATGCTGTCATTGTAAAGAAAATAATTAAAATAGACAATAGCAAGTGCCAGGATGAAGAAATGAAACTAACAAAGAGTATTATGGCATCACAAAGAGGAGGCACCTATCACAGAGAAGGCTTCCTGGAGGAAGTGATGCCTGAATTAAGTGCTGAAGGGTGAATCTGCTGTAGTCAAATATGTATATAAGAGGAGAGAAAAAATAGGAGGGTAGAAGAGAAACCCACACAGAAATTAGTTAGGCACACACCAAAGTACAGTCATGACATAGCAGACATATTCAGAAAATGACATGAAGTTCAGTCTTGTAAGAACACGGTGTTTGAGGTGGGAAATGACAGGAGATGCAGCTGAAAAAATGGGCTAGGGCCAGACAGCCTCTTTGGGAGAAGCTTGGCATTTAATTTCTAGGGCAGAGGGAAACCATTCAAGGGTTAAAGAAATGTGACATAATTGAATTTCCATTCTGGGGCTCTCCAGTAGCCCGTGTGGAGGATGGGCAGAGAGGTCTTCACCACAGTCCCGTGAGAAATGATGAAGACTTGTCACGGGGAGCAGGTAAGGATGAGAAGGCAGAACAGTTGAGATTGTCTCTGCTTTCCATCTTGAATGCCGAGTCACTGACTTGTCTCTTACCTCCAGCTCGGCAAGAGAATCTAGAAGACATAGGTTCTGGAAGAAGGTGACGAGTTCAGTTTGGGATACACTGAGTTTGAGGGGCTTGAGAGGAATCCAGACAAGATGCATGAGTCAGTCAGATAGGAGTGTGTAGAGTAGGAGTACTGGTTATAAATAGAATGCTTCCCCACTGAAACTGTGAGTGGATTGTGAGATCTAGGGACAGTGGGTATTGTTAGGAGAACCTTAAGGAGCATTGAGAGAAGGAAAGGGAGCTTGCCAAATAAAGAAGATTAGTATAAGAAGCATAAGGAAGAGTATAATGCATGGTGACAGGGAAGTTTTCTCAACATTTCCCCTTTAGATACTTTTATTATTACTCTTGTAAAATCCAAAGCATATCTTTTATTATAATATCTCTTGTATAGTATTGATAATATTGATATTCTTTCCATTGCATCTGTCTTTTCCCACCAGATCGGAGGACCCTACTGAACTGGGACTGTGTCTTAGTCATCATTGCACCTAGCACAGAGGACACACTTAGTATATAGTAAGCATGCAACATGTTGGGCATTCAACACACACACACATACACACACACACAGATAACACTCAAGCTCCTCTTGTCTTTGACACTATTTTGGCCATAAGTTATAGAAACTCAACTTGAACTTGATAGGAACTACTCATGGCATCCCAACAAAAGTGGAACATTCAAACTCTGCGAATGATAGGAAAGAACCTAGGCTTCCGGAACAACAGGAATCAGGAAACTTAAGCCCCTCGAGACTTTTTTATCTTTCTTTTTTTTTGCTGCATTCTTTCTCTAGATTTTTTTTTAACATGCTGCGGGATGTAAACACTGATAATGCCTACATTTTTCATTTCATACCTTTAACGAGTGAACAGAAATTGACCTGAGACTTTCATCTGTTGCAGGTCCAAAACTCCTGGGGTGTGGATTCCCTGGTCCAGCTGAGATAACTGTCCATCTTTGAACCAACTGACTGTGCCAGGGGTGGCGTGGGTCAATTAAATTTTTACCAAATGTTTACCCTCACTGAAACCATAAGAATGAGGGAAATTATTCTTATAAAATATTATATTGATGAGATTTAAGTTCTTAGTGCTCACAGGTAGGAACCCATCAGGTGGCAAGTGATCTACAAATCCCGTTGGTGTGTAGCCCCACCATCTCAGTCTGGCTTCACTGCTGCCCGACAGCTGGGACTCAGGCAAGGCCTGGTCTGAAGGCTGAAGAAACTGGGGCTCGGATTGCCCAGGATGCCATGTTGTCACAGCTAACAGATTGGGTTTGTGCCTTTCCCTGAACTTTAATTTACTTCAGATATATTTTGCAGAGAAGTGAAATCAAACCTGGGGACTGAGGCTCCTAAGCCCTCTACCCTTTGTCTTCATCTTCATCTTCATCTTCGGACAAAGATTAGATTTTCCCTGAGTGATCCATGGTCTTTTTGTACTTTTCTAGAGTAGGAAAAGACTGCCAATTACTGCTTCTTTGCACATTTAGCCTAATTTCATGACATGGGAAATTAGCCAGTCCACTTTTGCAGGTGGTCCACCCCCTGTTTCCAAGCCACCCCTTGTGGATTCGAGCTTTGAATCCCATCTTCATGAAGGTATAATGACCACCTGGATACCGACGGCACCAGGGTTCGGCTTGACCTGCAGCAACACCTGGTGAATCTGCCCCAGATCTTCCCTTCAAGTGTCTAGCAGTGACTGTGGTGTGACTTCGTCCAGGTACTCAAGTTAAGAGTGATTTAGGTCAGTGGTTTTCTGTGGAATCCTGAGGGAGAGAGGAGGCCAAGCTGAGGAACTCTGGGCCTCTTGCCTCCATTTCAGCCACAGTAGATCCACAGCTTTCTGTTTTATAGTTTGGGGTTCTGAATGAGGTTACACTTGGAGGTGCTGGAGAAAAAATGTTTGGGAAGCCCTGTTTAGATGAACCCCAGTCTAAGACTTTAGATGAACCCCTAATCTAAGACTTTAAAAACTAGTTTAACAGATTAGATTTGTGCCCTTCCCTTAACTTTAATTTACTTCTGATACATTTTGCAGAGAAGTAAACACAGATATGAAAGCTGAGGCAGAGATATTGTTTGCTCTCTTTATCTACATAGCACTTATCTCCATAAGTAGTGTAAAGCATAATATACATGGAGCCTCTTTAAAATGAAGTCCGAGCCCTGGCTGGTGTGGCTCAGTGGACTGAGCACTGGACTGTGAAGCAAAGGGTTGCTGGTTCAAGTCCCAGTCAGAGCACATGCCTGGTTTGCAGGCCAGGCCTCCAATAGGAGGCACGTAAGGGGCAGCCACACATTCATGTTTCTCTCCCTCTCTTTCTCCCTCCCTTCCCCTCTCTCTAAAAATAAACAAATAAGATCTTTTGAAAAAATAAAATAAAATAAAATGGAGTCCGAGGAGCTGCCTTGCAGGTCTCACTCCTCTGACCTTTGGAATGTTCAAACTGGGCAAAATGACCTTTGGACTGGGCCTCAAGGAGCACTGTATCCAACAACTGTGTGTGGAGAAAACAAGAAAGCAGATATTATGACCACCGGACTGCAAATGAAAAACATTATTTATAATTAGCGTCACCATGTTAGCTTATCTGCACCAACAGAAAGGCCTCCCTTCTATTGATGTAATTGTTCCTCTCCCTTTCTCAGAAATACTCCTTGTCTTTGTCTCCTAATCTGAACGCTGTTTGGGTTTCTGCCTGAACCAGTGCTTCCCAAACGGCTGTTCCTTGGGATCTCAAATAAACGCTCATTGCCTCTCACTTTGGCTTTTTACTTTTAGATTAACAGTAAGAAAAGAAGAATAAGGTGTCTTTCTGTATTTGGCTCGGAGTGTTGGCCTGCGTTTTTAAAATTTCTTTTGGCTCTGGCTTAGGTTGGAATCCTCATCAAGCCCATTTGTTCTTGCAGAAAGAAAACACTTAGTAATTGCTGCTCTGTTGTTTACAAGTTTTCTAACCACCCTTGTTGACCTGTGTGCATGCAGTAAGAATAGGTGGGAATAGTCGAGTTTTTTTCTTTATTTTTTAAAGTTGCTGATGGGTTTTTAGGATCATGGCTCAGAACTCATCAAAATAAAAATGTTCTCTCTGGTTATCTTTGTTAGGTCTAGATGTAGATCAACTTGTGGGTTTACCAAGGTAATCTGTTATTTTCCATGAAAAACTAGAGCATTCTGTTAGGCCAGCAGCTTCCTTCTGCCTCTCTCGCCTCCCTCACTCCAGCCCCAGCCATTGTGTAACTGGGTTTACAAAAAAAGAAAAAAGAGAACATGGAAAAGTTTCTCAACTGCACTAACACATGGGGAACTTGTACCGCATCCAGAAATCCAGCAAGTCCTTCGGGAACCTGGCAGACAGATTCTGGCGTCAACGGGGCACCGAGCTCCAGATCCAGCTAAAGGTCTACAAACAATGGAGCTGTCCAAAAGGCTGGGAGGCTCTGATACCTGGACCTGCTACAGATACCACTCAACGTCTGGGCTGGTTCCTATCAGTTGTATCTATAAGCTGTATTTAACAAGGCCACCATTAATGAGGTTCTGCTGTGTGCTCGAGGAAGCCTTTTTTTTCCCAATTTAGTTTTACTGGGCTGTGCATCTTAGGATTGTTATGCCCTATCCAAGTTGCTAATGGATTGAACTAAAGTAACCTTGAAGAAACAATATAAGTATAGCAAGACCTAATATTTATGGTTTGGACTTAAAAGAAAAAGTTTTAAATAAGTTTCCTCTGAATGCCCTCCCTCTGAAATGACTGATTGACGCTCCCTTCCCACTGTTTTCAGGATTCCCCCACCCCAGTCCACATGCTTACTACAGGGGTTTGTCATGTCCTCATATGACCCCCATAATTGGTGAGAGATAGTAGGCATGGGGCCCATACGGGTAGCGCCCCCTCTAGCCATAGCTGAGTACAGAAATAATGACCAGCTCCAACTCTGTTTGGGCTAATCCACTTAACATAAGATAGACATGCGGAGAAGTGCCTCCTTTGTGAATGGAACATAGAATACTGGGAACCATTGGTGGCTGAGTTTTACGTAACTTTAAGAAGTTATTTTGTATAAAGGGAAAAATCGATGTGCAGGGAGCAGCTGAGGGTGGGGAGCAGTGAGGAGAATGGTTTCTGGGGTCCTATGACCAGCTGCATCTCTGGCCTTCTCTGACCTCTTGTGTTCACCTTCTGGTTTTTTGAGGGTTTTTTTTGTGTGTGTGATTAAATACATTTATTTCAGCTAACTGGAGTTTTGCTGCTGTCTGCAGTAGGAAAAGTCCTACTGCATATATTCTTTAGTAACTCTTTGGTGGAAAACTTCTTTCAGAAGCTACATGACACTATCAGGTAATTACTACTTATTTCACTTTGAAGACAAATTTAAAGTGAAGCAATATAGGCAAGAAAAGGCAACATTATCAATTTGATGAAGTTTATCATTAAATTCTGTACTCCCTTCTTTGAAGGAGTTCACATTCCTAAGCATTTGACGTAGGCTTACATTATAAAAAAATGATTGAAATTGACTTTTAAGTATCTTTTTTTCTGAGGCTGTATGTCATCTGAAGTGTCTGATTTAGGGGAAAAAAAAACCAAATCAAATAGGCTTAAGCAAAGAAGTGAGTTCATTATTGTATAAAACTAAAGATCTAGGGCATATCTAGTAAGAAAAGATTCGAAGTACTCAACCGCTGTCATCAGAATGTGTTTCTCTCCATCTTCCAACCCCGTTTTCTACATTTGTTTAACTGTGAAGTGGCCCTCTCCCTTCCTGATGGCAGGACAGACACAGTAGCTCTAGGCCAGAAGATCTCAGTAGTTTGTCAGTTTGCCTTCCCAGGGTGCCTTTGACAGTGCGTAGAAACGTTTTTGATTGTCACAACTGGGGACCAGGGTGGGGAGTGCCGCTAGTATCTAGCAGGTAAAAGCCAGGAATGTGGCGAAACATGCTGGCTGCACAGCCCCTCACCCTAACAGAAGTAATTTGGCCCAGAATGTCAGTAGTGTTGAGATTAAGAAACCTTGTTAGAGGCACTCTGTCACCAATGACAGAGAACTTATTTTTCCAGAGAGTGCTCATGAAAGTTCAGACTTATGGACCCTGGTTGGCTCAGCCTGAGTTTTATGGGCATCCCTGGGAAAAGTCACTGTGGCCAGAGGGTTGCTGTGTCCTCATAGGCAGGTCTGGGTCCAATACCTCCCTGGTTAAGCCAGGGGACAATTTCCACCCAAATCCCATGGATGAGGATGGGGGCAGGGTAGTTTCCCAGAGGAAAATAAGAAACTTTGTGCCAGAAGAAAGGTAATGAATGAATAATAGTCAAAAACAAGAGCTGTCTACTAGTTGGTAACCAGTGATACCATCAAGTCAATGCGTGTAAACATGTCCACAGGAGGGAACTGAAGAAGGATGCTTCAACTATTGTCTTCTTTCTCCTCCTGGTCGGCATGTGGCCTCTGGTGACAGTGTCCCTTTGTTGCTTAAATTAGAAGAGCGGCACCAGTGGAAGAACTTCAGGGTTAGAAGTGGTAGGTCAGTGGGGCAGAGTTTAAGGGGCATGTGGTAGTCTGAGGGGCTTGCTAACTGCCATGGTCTTCTCTATCTACACTAAGCTGGGTCATAGCCACTGTAGTGGCTCAGTGTTGTAGGCAGAATTCTGAGATTTAAGATTCTAAGATTCTCAAGATATCCCGCCCTGTTGTACACACCCTGCATAATTCCTATGAATAGGATGGATTTTACTCCCTTATTTAGCTTACATTACATGCTCAATTGACCTTAAAATAGGGAGATTATCTGGATGGGCCTAACCTAATCATAGGAGTCCTTTAAAAGCAGGGAGTGTTTTTCAGTTGGTGGAAACGAAGTCAGAGAGCCAGAGCACAAGGATCTGAAGGGCTGTTGCCAGCTTGAAAGCAGACGGGGCCAGGAGGCAAGGGCTGTGTGTGGCCCCTACAAACAGAGAGTGTCCACTGCCTGATAGCCAGCAAAGAAATGAGAATGTCAGTCCTACTGATTGAAAGACATGGGTTCTGCCAATAACCATGAACTTGGAACTGAACTCTGAGGCCCAAATGAGAACAGAAACACTGGCCAACACCTTGATTTCACCTCAGTGAGACCCTAAGCAGAGAGTCCAGCCACACCCTGTCTGGACTTCTGAACTAGAGAAATTGTGAGATTATATATTTTGGTGGTTTAAACAGCAAAATTTTGGGTAATTTGTTATACAACAATACAAAACAAATATATTGCATTTTGCCATGTATAATGCACACTTCTTTGCCTGAATTTTTGAGGGAAAAATAAGGAGGCACATTACACATGCGCTTGATGATTACATACCACAGGTAAGTACGTACAATGATGGGCATGATAAGCCCATGTATAATGCGCACAAAAAGGTGGTGTGCGTTATACTCGGCAAAAGACAGCACTAAGGTATTAATTCAAGATTGTCCATTTCCATGGTTACATACTGCTCAACGTGTGACAGAATGGCAGATGTAGCAACTCTGCAAGCAGCAATAAAAGTTGGTAAGGGGCAGATTAATTATGTAAAATGTTACTTGATTTGAAAAAACAACACATGGACTCTATGTAAAGAAGGACAACAGCTATTTTTTTTTTTTTTTTGAGGCTACAAATCCACTAATTGATCGTTAGCGGCACCGTTTTAACTCCTTTTTGTGCCCTCGCTTCATTAAACTTCAGCTGTAATAAATCGGTCTCAGCTCTCTGGATTAGCCCTGCAGTCTCACACCTTCCTGCTCCGGGGAAGCTCTTTCCTCTGCCCAAGATGAGATGTTCTCCATCCCCGACTTCACTTGGTGAGCTCCACTTTTCCTCCAAGGTTTGGCTCCAGTGTAATTTTCTCTGTGAGGAATTCCTTCAGTTCTCCAGCTCTGCATACAATAAATGTCTTTCATCTCTCTGTGCTTCAAATCTCCTTGGTTGATAAGGATCTTGAGGGCAAGAACTCTGACTTCATTGCTTTGGGCAATGCTCATGGCCCCTGAGCACAGGCCCTGAAGCATCATGGGCCTGATGAATAGAAGTCTGCCCCAAGTCCCGACAAGTTGTCCCTGTAGCAGGTCATCGGTTGGAATGGCTGGGGTTAAGATTTCTTTTGTTTTAGAAAATATTTTATTTTTAGAGAGAGGGGAAGGGAGGAAGAAAGAGAGGGAGAGAAACACCAGTGTGTGGTTGCTTCTCATGCATCCCCTGCAACCAGGTATCTGCCCTGAGTGGGAATCAAACTGGGGACCTTTTGATTCACAGGCTGATGCTCAATCACTGAGCCACACCAGCCAGGAGGGCTTAAGATCTCTTGATTGGGCTTTGCTTTATCATGTCTCTTGGCAGCACTAGGTGAAAGGGCTCATGTCCTTGGTGGTTTCAAGGTCTACCAATCCTCGCTGATAGCATCTCATGGTTGCTACAGCTCGGATGAGTTGTTGGATCAAGAACTTTCCCCTTGCCTCCACTGACACTGTCAACAAAATTAGTTTTTTTTTTTTTTTTCTGCAGAAGTTTATAATTCCCGGGCATTAATTTCATCACAAGGCACACAGTGTGCACAGAACCGACTTGTTGAACAAATAAAACGGCAGAGCGCAATTTCATAAAGAATTTCTTATGCTTGCTGTCAACACAATATCCGTGTTTACATATTTGGAAAGTGTAGTGTATATGCCCCCAGGGACTGTGGGCTCTGAGCAATAGGGTGCCTCCCTGAGAAGGGCTGAGAAACCTGTGGGACCCAGACGTTATTGGTGGGGATCCCAAGCTCTAGGCTGGCTTGCAAGAGGGAATTTACTCTAGTTTGCTTTACCATCTCTTGATTGTGCTTCAAATAGCACTACTTGTGAGAAGATCTCTCATTCTTGGTACTGAAAAGAGTTGTCAGCTTAGGTTGTTTACTGAACTTGGGACTTACCTCAAACATATCGGCATAATCTAGCATTCCGTTTTTTAATCCATGAATCTGTCATTCACTATTTACTTATTGAGTGCACACTATATGAATACAACAGGGAGGTCATGTGCAGGTGATAGAGTCTTGGAGTTTAAGAGAGACACCTACATTCGTATAAAAGTGCTGCACAATAGACAAGACGACAGAGAGTTTCCCAGGATTTGAGAGGGCATTAAATTTGACGGAGTTGTGGAGGTGAAGGGAAGCCTATCCGAGGAAGATGCAAAGAAGAAGGAAGGGCATCCGAGGCTGACAGAAGGATGCGCGTGCAGAATCTGGGCAGCAGATGTAAGGCATCGATCTCAAGGTGCTGAAAAAAGGCCCATGTCCTGGAGTCCAGGGAGTGAGCTGGAGAAGAGGCCAGAGAGCTGGACCTTGTTACAGGGTTTGGCTTGGTCTTGGGAGCAATGGGAAGCCTTCGAGAGTTTTAAACAAAGTGACATGATCAGATTTGTATGTTTAGAATACTTTCTCTGGCTGCAAGGTGGAAAATGGATCAGAGGAGACCCGAGTAGATGCTGTACCGTAGGTGGGGGGCTACGGTGGCCCCAGTGAGAAATGGTGGTGGGATGGATAAGGGGGATGGTGAGAGAGAGATATTCAAGGGGAGGGGGTTGAGAAATGTTTATATGGAGAGGTACATTCTCCCAGAGAAAGCTATAGAGAACTTTTGTATGGTAGGATCAGCTTCTGACCCTTAGGTTGACAACTAAAAGAGTATTAATACAAAGGGGGAAGAGACAAAATAAAAATTGTAATTAAATTAATAAATAATAATGAATGAAAATAAGACATTGCACTAGGCAGAATTACCTGAATCCTCAGGCACAACAACAGTCCTACCTCATGTAGCTCGTACTTACTACTGAAACAAGGCAGAAAGGGTTTATGAAATGAAGACTTGAATGAGGTCCAAAGCTTTCTACGAATGTGTGGCCAGAATTTAATGTGACTGCTGATATTGCTTCTCACACGGGACTCCTCATTGTTTAGATGTTTTTGAGGCTAAATGACCATTTCTCTCCTTGAAAATAAAATCATTCTCATCGAAGTAAATAATTACAGTAGAGGCAAAGTAAGTTATTTGAAGTAGTCTGCTTCAAGTGAAAACTTTCCAAGTCCAACAAGCAATTCTGTCTCCGTGTTTATCCCTGGGACTCCGTTACCACACCATGGAGACACGGGTCTTCTCTGTGTCCCTGTGGCAGAGGTTTAATTAACCATGAAGGTGCTTGATGGTGAGGAATCCTGCTTATTCACGGTGTTTTAACATCTAATAAAAGGAAATACCATGGTTTTCAGGTCTGGTCACGCAGCCATACGTTTGCATTCAGAAACAGAACTGGGGAGGAGGTGTTCTCCTTAAATAAATAAACCGACTGGAAAAACGAGCCGCTGCAGGGGACAGCAGAATGACTGACAGTAACTGTTCTTGGATTGACCAGAATTACTCAGATTAGAAATAAGTCCAGAGATGACAAGTGCTGGCTAAATGAGAATATAGACTGACCCTACCCTAAAAGCAAATATTTTAATCGGGGAAACATGGAAACTGTTTGAAAAACTTGAAATTACAGGCTCAAGTCAGACCACTGGACTGTAATTTCAAAATGTGCAGTATAGATTTATCCCCCAGTGAAAAGCCATTTTTCAACAAGAATCGCCCCAATGTGGATTAACTACAGGACTGGAACAGAAAGACAGAAAAGCCATATGTGCCTCAACCAACTGTAAAATATAAAAGGAAAACTATAAACGCAAAGACTAGATTTCCAGTGCTTTCAACTTCTAAGACCTGTTTGAAGAAGGTGCAATGCCCTGTTTCATATGGTGCCGTGTGTTACCCGGTGGTAATCTGTCTCAGCACTGGCTCCATTTTCAGCTGCACGAACCAGTAACTTTTGTTTGTAGTCGTCAGTTGGTCTAGACAGACAATTCTTTTGAGATCCATTCCCTTTTGATAGGTTTATCAGATTTCCGCCTCCATTTTTTCCTTTATAATTTTCTACACCCTCCTCTCTCTCCTGCTAGCACATGTGAGGTAACGACATTTACTGGCAAAGGTCATCCAATGGCCTAGTGTCTGCAACAGCAGCAGGAAGAGCAGCGTCTAGCACATTCTGCGTGCCTCCCCAACTTTCCTGCTGGGGATCATTCCTTCTTTCCTTGCTTCCATAAAAATACCATCCCCTACCTCATTCTCAGTTTCCTTAAACAGTGAATACCAAGGAAGGTGAGGTCACCCAAGAAACAACGAAATAAAGCAGTCAGGAGCACACTGTCGGGATGGTGAGGCACCTTTGTCCACACCCTAATTTGTCACTGCTACGCACACCACCTCTAAGCAATTATTAACCTCCTCAAATTTGTTTTCCCACCTGTAAGGGGAGAGTAATTATTGTAAGGATCATATAGTTGTAAAGATTATATGAAAAAACACACACACAGCTAAAAATGTCCTTGCACAGTGCCCAGCATGTTACAGCCAGCCAATAGATGTTTGCTATTCTTACCAAAGCTCAGAGACGCAACCACTTGAACCCCAGGAGGGGGACAGTGGGAGAATGGCACATATTTTTGTACAGATATTTATTTCCTCTGGAAAGCTTTAGTTTTTATGGGAACAACAACAACAAAGAGTTATATCGATAGAGAAGATTACTTTAAAACAATTCAAAACTAAGAAGAGCTTTAATCAGTTGTATCCAACCATGGGGATATTTTTGTTTATTTTCAGAGGGGGAGCACTGGGCTTTGATATCCCTGTCCAGCCGGATGTGTGAGATATTTAAAAATCAATTCCAGAAACCAAAGCGGTAGTGTTCAAGATGCAGCAAGGGCTAGCTTCAAGCCACGCAGTCAATGCGAATAATGTAAAGGCATAAATCACACCTTAGGTTAAGTAGAACAAAACAGACTAAGCAAGGTAAGCTAATAAAATAATTAAAATCCGTAGCAAATAACCAGTCGACAGCAAGGTGTTCATTTCTGTAGACAGACCACTTAGCTCTAAACATGTATACACATTCATATATGATGGCTGGAAATGAGCTTGCGATTTTCCTCCAAAAGTATTTGAGCAGGAAATAAAACCTTTTCCCAGTGGATGAAATAACAGTCGTTTCTGCCAATCTAAGCAAGGCAGATTTAAATTTTATATGTGTCCAACTGCTTGTTCCCCCTCAGCTAATAACCTGCATACTGGAAACATTTCAAATGAAAGGGAGTTCACAGCCCCATAGCCCAGCTCTGAATATATCTACCATGCATGTAAACAAGTAAACCATTATGTTTCTTATTGAGATAAAAATACAATGATAAGTGGGGACTTTCACAAAACAAAGAGCTTCCTATTGCGAGTGTGGATAATCTTCCAGAAAACCCTGTGTTTTGGCAAATCGCACCAGATTAATCTATTAGGCATCTCCTTTCATTATCAAATTTCCGCTGCCTATCACAGTGGCTGCCTTATCAAGCACCCCTTTTTCAATAGCAGCCCCATTCCTAAGATTTCAGATGCCGGCCTTCCCTTCTCAGAAAACAGGTGTCCCCACTGTTCGCAGGCAGCAAAGGTCCCTGCACAGAAGCCTGGGAAAGGGCAGGGCTATCAGACTCTGTTCTACCTGAAGGAACAGGTAACAGAAAACTGTTGATTCAATGAATAGAACTTAATTGGCACACATTAGCCAGAAGTGAGTGTTTTTTAGAATTAAAATTCCTTAAAAATTTCCCACTGACAAGACAAGCTTAGAAAAGAAAAACACAGAAGATTGTTTTGTAATAATCAAATGGCTAGTTCCAGACAATGGAACTATTCTTTGCGGAATTCCTTTGTAAACATAATGGTCGCCCAACTTTACTCTTGAAATGAGGTACTGCAGTTTATGACCACTTCACAGAGTTACCTCTGGGGCTTCAACTGTGGGGTGCATCATCCATATGCAGGAGGAAACGAATTTCACGGCTCTGCAAAAGGCTAATCTTCTAAGTCAATTATTCGTATGACATCTCATGTTGTCTGGTTCTCAGTGTCTCCACTTGCCGGGCAGTCTTCTTTTTTTACTTAATAAAACTGGGCATGTGGTTTCTGACTGGACCTTTTGTGTGCTAGGCCAGGGTCATCCACCCACATGGGCCAGTGAAGCCCACTGCTAACAAAAACTCAGCTTTCATGGTGATGTGCCAAGTATGCACACGGAAGCACCTGGTTGTTTACAGATCATATTTGTAGTATAGATATAGGTCATGCTTATACTGAAATTTGTTTGCAAGCCACCATTCAGAGGAAGGCAATCATTTTCCACAGTCAACATCAGGATTTCTTTAATTTCTTCTTGTCAAATCAGTATCCAGCTAGTTCTTGTCTTGCTGGTATATCTACGCCCATCTTGCATTCTCCAGCTAGTAGAAAGGCTTCATTCTCTGCTCTGAACTTAGCTCTTAAAAAACTTGGCTGCTGTGTGCTTTACTGTAATAAAATAAAGGCATTCAGGAAGGCCACCGTACTGACAACCGGAAGATCCAGTCTGCCTACAGCTCCCCCGCCTGCCAGCAGGACTGCTCAGAGATGGGTGCTGGCTCTGCAGGGTGGGTAGGAAGCAATTGATAAGTGCATGCCTCTGCTTCCGGCCCTCTACAGCACCAGCTTTGTTTCATCTACAGATGATTAAATGGTCTACAGGGCAATTATGAACTGGAGGAAGGAACAGCCAACTCTCTCCAGGTTTCCTCAATCAGCGTGATTGAATTTCTCAAAGGCAGAGAGCAGTAGCAGAAGCAATTTCAATGACTTTTCCTGGAAAATGTTCGGCAGCTCAGAATCGAAACTTTCATTTAACTACTAGCTGTTTTATTTTATTATGTGCAAATTGTGGCTTAATAGATTTACAGTTGCTATAAACTCTCAACGGTTAGGCTAGCCCAAGTGGCTAGTACTTTTTAAAATGACTGATACAGACCCAAGAAAAGTAATAGTTGCAAATTCTAACCAGAGGTCAAATAAACTCCATTTTACTAAACAGCATGCCAGCACCCCACACTACTTTGGTCAGGGGGCAGTGCTTTTATTGTCCCTTATAAGTGGTAAAAAAAAATACAAGGTATTCTTTTGTGAGGGGAAGGTAAAAATGGAAAAAGCACTGGAAAAAAGTTGAAACAATTGTCATATCACAATTATTTGAAGGTAAAGTGCTATTACTTAAAGATATTGATTTAGAAATTTCACACAGTAGGTAAATATGTAAAGAAGTACAAGGTTTATGAAGTTTTATTTTTAGAAAATCAGTAGATATTGGGATGAACCCCTTTCTTCCCTGAATATAAAACAGCAGTAAAACAAAACAGAAAAGTCATCCTTGTGCATGCATCCCCATTTCTGTGGGAGCATCTTCAGCATGGGCTCCTACTGACCACCGCCAGATCAGAATTCCCATGGTTGATTCATTTACCTAGCATGAACGATGTTTACAGATATGTTGAAGTGATCTGTTACCCAAACAGGGCTTTGAAAATAGCTTCACTAAAATTGAGCAAATCATTTGGACAACTGGTTTATAAAAAGAATCCCTAAGTAGGTAGCATTGTGCCTTCCTGCCAGTCACTTGCTGCTTGACCTTAGCCTCAGTACCTTAGGCTTGACTTTGGACCTTTGGGTCTCAGGCTTCTCATCTGTTAAATGGGATTCTATCTCCCCAATTTGGCTCACGCCATTTCAAAAATCCAAGGACAGTGACATAGCTTTGACAACTATAAAATGGTATACAACCAAAGCATATATTCATGTAAAAATAACACGTTGTCAAAAAGATCCAAGTGAATGGGTTGGACTGATTGGCTAAGCTGATTAGTGGTTTGCCAATCATTAGGACCATCTACAAGGATTGGAATCATGGCACTCAAAATGTGGCC
The DNA here is from genome assembly GCA_004027475.1 of Anoura caudifer. Classification (NCBI taxonomy): domain Eukaryota; kingdom Metazoa; phylum Chordata; class Mammalia; order Chiroptera; family Phyllostomidae; genus Anoura; species Anoura caudifer. Next base: position 287,124 of record PVKU01001349.1, read on the forward strand.
AGCAAGGGAAAGGATATAAATAATGTAGTGTGATAAAATCTTTTATATCATGACTTAAGTTTCTGAGAAATCACAGCAGACGGGGCATACATTCAGGATCTGGAATGGCATGCAGCCATTTCAAGTGTGAGCAGCTGGTAGGCTTGAGACGGTTGTTGAACGCTCACACCCAGGGGTGGGTTTGTCTGGACTGTTTCATGACTAGGCAGAGCAAAGTGAGGGCTGATTTTACATGACTTGTTGGAAACACACACAAGTCAGTAAACACTGAATAATAAAAATGTAATATGAAACCTTCACCAAGATCATTTCTCTTGGTATAACTTAGACTAAGAGAATCTTTCTGCCCCACATTATATAATAAACCCTTTGGTCAAATGCTAATCTTAGGAATCTGAGTTCAAGCCACCGATTTAAGTGAAATAATCTTTGAATATTTAACTTATATATTTCACTTCAGAATAATTTCAATGACAAATTTATTTTTCCTATGAGTGTTTTCCAAAGGAAATCAACTTACTCTATTAGAGATTGGATTAAGTAATTAGCAAATTATCCAGGCTGCCAACTATCTATTTCAACTTTTAGCAAAATCTGTTCAAGAAGGAAAAGGATGTGAAATTCAAGTTAATTAGATTCCTACCTATTCGAAATTGGTAAAAGGCTTGAAGCAATGGGGCGGGGGGGGGGGAGGAAATGTTACTTAATATACTTTATGTCAGGGAAAGGATGTGAAGTTGATTTTAATAAATTTAAATTTATTACCATGCTTATCTGAAGAGAGTTGGCATTCTGTAATTCATTTGGAAATAGTTAATAAGATGGATACTTGACATAACCCAAAGGGGACAATGAGATAATTAAAAATTTGAGAGTTAATGTGTTAAAGCAAATACCAACTATACAGAAAGAGAAATATAAAAATGTTTGCCGGCCCACCACTGTAATTGAAAAATAAAAACTAAAGTAAAAAAAAAAAATGATTGCTGAGAACCTTACTTTATCCCCATTTCTTTGAATTGTACTTAAAATTTCCAAGATGTTATTTGAAAAATGCACATAAGCTATGTAAATACTAAAGTTAATGTTTTCTTATGTTTATGAATTTCCCACTTTCCTCAAACCAGAGGAATATATGATTATTCACTGAGTAACATTATTTGGGAAAACTTTCTTTACAATATGCCCTTGAAATAACATCTGTTTTGTATAATGTAGATAAGAGAACAGTCTTTAATTCATCCATCCACACAGCCACTTAAAGTGTAAGAACATATAAAGTATAATGTGATTTGCTGCATTTTTGTTGTGAAACACAATATTAAAATGGTTCAGAAGCTCCCGAATGTAATTTTGAAGTTGCATAGACTTCTACACTTCATTAACAAACTACAGATGCATAGATAATAGGTCCCTTTATTGGAGAATATGTTATTATGCAGCTGTTAGCACAATGCAATAGAGGAGGCCAGTTGCAAATCTCATCAATAGTTCCACCATTTTCCACCACTTGAATGAAAAGTGATAATGTATAGATCTCACAGTCATTAAGAACTTTCTGTTACTCCTTTAGGATTAATTTGCGTTGACCCAGAATTTTGTATTTGCTTAACACAAGCCGTGGGTTACTTTGATGTTATCTGCTTCTATAAACAGTAATATACAGTCCTCTCCTGGGCTAAAACAGCTCTTATTCCAGTGAGAATTGATGGTATTAATCATTCTGAAGTCCAAGAGTGCTGATCATAAATTGTATGCAGGGCCCTCAATTAGTACCTCCCAGGACTCCCATTCATCAGCAGTTCCTCTTTTCCACCTGGATGTAAAGTATATAAAGAGTAATTTATCTCAGAACTGGGGCTCTGTGATCTTCTTGATGTCTAGGTGACATGAGAACCATTTTGTCAACAAGTAAATATTTATTCTCCTATCTGTTGAAATGAAGATCTAAAATACCTGCTATTTGTAAAGTCTGATTCCCTCAAGTGGCCAGAATGGAAAATGCATGTCCTGCCTTTAAATTTCACGTATGTAAAATAAGCTGGAATGACAGCAAATAAGGACATCATTTTTCAACGATAATAAAAATAAAAGATAGTAGGTTTAAATTATGACCAAGACATCAACACAGACTTATTTTTACCATACATTAAAGCTAAAAATGCTAGCCTACAATTTATGAACTGTCGAGTCTGGAAAAATGTCTAGAGAGCACTATTTTTTTAAAAATGCAAACCTGCAAAGATCTGCAAAAATATTTATCTTAGACAAAAATGGAACAAATAACTCAGCTCAAGAGCAACAAAAATCAAAAGAAAATGCAGATAAACTTTGTAATAAAGTCTCTGTTTCATCACCCAAATTAGCTATCAAATCTCAGAAAGGGTTTGGTATTTATTTTTAGGAGAAAATACCCTCAGAAACTATGGAAGAAGATAGGCAACTAGAAAGGATACAGACTAGATGGAAAACTTTAATGTCAGGAGGTGTTCATTTCTCCACATGACCTCATTTTGTAGCTCTTGGGATTTTCCAGCACATGCAGGAAAGAAGGCAAACTAATACACACAGACTCAAACTCTTGAACACAAAGACATTTCTGCAACATTTCTGGTATCATCTAAAGCTTAGCTTGGATATCTGTGCATTCTAAAATTCACCCTGTTTACTGTGAACATGTGGTTTTAAAATTTTTGCTGGCCTCCAAACTTATCAGTGCATGAGTTTATTTTATATTAAGCACCTTAAAAACCCAATCCTTAAAATGCCAATAGAAACAATGAGAACATAAATAAATCATTGCAATGAGCCAAAAAGATTCAATTTAAGAAGGTAAACATAAAAGATTTTTTGCCAGAACATAAATGGAAAGGATTAAAAATTTTGGAAACACCATCTTTTTCTTTTTTTTTTAGTGAAACTGTAACTTCATTTTTTTTTAACATGATAAAAAAAGGCAAGTGGAAATATGTGGTTCCCCAAATTATTCCACAGACTGTCATTTGACGATTTCTTTTGGAAGATTAATTTAGTTTCTGTAGCATTCTGCTATCAGAGCTCAACTTTCTTGGTATCACTGTAGTTCCTCATTACACGGGCTGAAGAAACCTTGTTCCCAGGGTAAAATGTGTCTGAGTTTGCCATTTGTAAATCGTATTGTTCACAGACTCGGTACATAGAACCAGTGAGTCAAGAATAACATGAGTGTTCTTATTCTTATCTGGGGGTCACCCTGTTCCCTACAGGTTGTAATCTGGATGATACACAGAACCTTTCTAACCAAAGCATCTCCCCCAAACAGGGGCCATGGGTTTGGCTTCCATCATTAGGGCCATCTCCTTTTGGGTTTTTTCTCTGACACTGCTTTTACAAAGCGTGACTCCTGGGAGGTACAACACACACCATTGGTGAACCCCAAGATGCTGGGGTAAGGGACACAAAGAACCTCTCATATATGTCTACAGGCTCTTCCCACCCCAGTCTCCTCTGTCTGCACCCCTGGCTGGGGCCAGTTACTCTCCTGCATGCACCTAAACATCTCATCTCTTATCTTCTGCCTTTCCCTGCGCAGCTTCATAATCTTCAAACACGCGCACGCACACGCACACAGGGGAACACGAGCTTTTTCTTAGTGAACCACTCATCACGCCTGGCCCTTTCACCGTTCTTTACCAGTTCCTAACTCCTTTGTATATACTTGTTCTTTCTGCCTGCAGTTCCCTGTCCTGCCTTTATTTCTTGTTAAACTCCTACCCTGACCCTCAGGATCCAGGTCAAATGACACTTTCTCAATGAAATTTTTCTAGGGCATTCATTTATTATTTATTAATTAACAAATGTGTACTAAGTACCTCCTACATGCCAAGAAGACGATTAGGTGTGGGAGATAGAATGGTAAGCAAAAATAGATCCAGTCAAGGTTTTGAGGAGCTTAAAGTGCAGTGGGAGGGAGAGCTATTCATGAAACAATCCCACAGACTCATGAAAACCTGTACCTGTGTCAGTGCCACGGAAGAGTGTTTCTCACGGCCTTGATCGCCCTGCCTGTGATGGGATTTGACCTATTGAAGACCTCAGAGAATACGTTTTTGAAGAGGTAATGTTAGTGCTGAGAGTTGAAGGATGGATTCAAGTTAATAGGTGAGGAGGAGGGGATAAGTTGAGGGTCCCAGGCTGAGGGAGCAGCATGTAAAAGGTTGCGCTGGGGGCACCCGTGGCGACAGCAAGGAGCAGGGAATAGAAGCAAGCCAGAGCTGAGTGAGGCAATGATTTCTTAATAACATCAAAAGCACACAGAGTAAAAGAAAAATATTAGACTTAATAAAAATGCAAAATATTTGCACTTCAAAAGATGCCATCGAGGAAGTGAAAAGATAACACAAGGATGGGGCAAAAATTTTCAAATCATATATCTGATCAGTAACTTTTATATAGAATACTATAAAGAATTTTTACAACTCCATAATGAAAAGATAGCCCAAGTAAAAATGCACAAAGGATTTGATATTTCTCCAAAAAAGATATAAAGTGTCCTAGAGCACATGTGAAAATACGTCACACTTCATTAAGGAAATGCAGATCAAAACCGTGAGATACCACTTCACATCCAGAAGGATGGCTGTAGCAGGTGTTGACTGTTGACAAGGATGTGCAAAAATGGAAACTTTTTTACACTTCTGGCAGGAATGTGTAAAATTCTGGAATTATTAGAAAATATTTTTTTTCATAAAAAGTTAAACGTAGGCTTATCACATAATTTAGCAATTCCACTCCTGGGTACCTACCCAGGAGCAGTGCAAATATACGTCCACCCAAAGACTTGTACATGAGTGCGCATGGTAGCATTATTCATGATATCCCCCAAATAGAAACAACCTAAATGTCCATCAGCTGAGAGGGATGAACAAAACGAGGTGTACCCATACGAGAGAATACTCTTCTACCATAGAAAGAAATGATGTACAGGTATATGCATCCAAGCTAAAGCAGTCACAAAATGATGCATATTATATATTTAAATGAAATATCCAGAAAAGGCAAATATATAAAGATAGAAGGTAGATTAGGGGTTGCCTGGGGCTGGAGTTATGGATGAGGAATGACTATAAACTACCTTATGGGGTGATGGAAATAGTCTAAACCTATTGTAGATTGCGGTGATGGCTGTATACCAGAGAATTTTGAATTGTATGCTTGAAACAGGTGAAGAGTAATTTTTATGGTATACCCATTATATCTCAATAAAGCTGTTCAGAAAAACCCTAAGCCTGAATGGCCAGAACCCAGAGAGTTCAAGGGGGTGGCAGGGGGACACCAGAGCCAGGTCTTATAAATCACTGTATTAAGGAGCTTTGTTTTTATCCTGAAAAGAGGGTAAAACTGTATGTGGATTTTAATCAGGGGTGAATGACAGTGATGATGTTATTGGATTTGCATTTTGAAGAACACTACGGTTAATGTATGCAAAATGCTTAGATTTAGAGGTAGGCCAGGTAAATTGTATCTGTGCGTGTGCGCATCTGTGTCCTCTTCAAGTCAATGTCCCTAACTCCTATTTACCTGCATTTATTTGCCTATTTACCCTTCCTTCCTGCAGCACCACTGAAAGTTCTGGAAGGCAGGAGTGATGTCTTATTTAACTTTACATTCCCGGTACCCAGCACTTGTCTGTCATTCAGCAGACTCTCAATGTTTACAAGATGAATGGTGTTGAAAGGAGCCTGGAAACACTCAGGCAACTCAGCCTCAGGTCTATCACTCCCTGCTATTTTGATAGGCTGGTAGTTTTCTGTCCCAATAGGTCATTTTGCAAATGGAATAATATTTGATCTCTAGTCAGAGGAAGCCGTATCATTATCCTGCTACCCACTTTGTCTTAAACTCTTTGGGTATCAATATTTTAGGTCAAATGAATAAAAACTTATTTGGGATAAGACAGATGTTCTGTGCCCTATTGCAGCTGGGCAAATATTTGGCAACAAAATTCTAATGTAGGTATTTCCCAAATTTTGTGCACTTTCAGCTTGAAGTCTTAATAGCCTGCTTCAATAGGTTGAACATGATTTGAACAACTAAGTAAAATATTGGCAAAACTGACTATGCTATCTACTAAATTGAGGTATAAAGACAGATAAACTAATATTGTAGTATTAGAGCAAAGCATTTTCTGAGAGGCACATGTAATTGTATAACTCATTTTTAAAGGAAAGAAGGGAACAAAAATGGAAATAAACTTATACCACAGAATATGTAAAATCAAAGCCAGATCACAACAGCTCCCAGCATTCAGATAGTACTGGCCCTGGCTGCTGTGGCTCAGTGGATTGAGTGCTGGCCTGCGAACAAATGGGTCGCTGGTTCAATTCCCAGTCAGGGCACAAGCTTGGGTTGCAGGCCAGATCCCTAGTGGGGGAGGCATGTGAGAGGCAACCACACATTGATGTTTCTGTCCCCCTCTTTCTCCCTGCCTTCCCTCTCTCTAAAATTAAATAAAAATCTTAAAAAAAACCCTGATATTGTAATAACTGTCTATAGTACCAGGTGGGCCCTTGAATTATCAGAGGAACATGTAACCTATGTGACTGTCTATCCAGTGTGCTATACACCTGAAACTAACACAAAAAAAGTGTTGAACACAAACTGTAATTGCAAAATAAAAAAAGAAGAACTCAAATTCAAAGTTATGACCACAAGACCCTGAATGATCCTAAACAAGAAATAGAGACTATGTTATATAAAGGGTTATGAACAAAGGCAAAACCAAAATACCTTCGTGAAAATTAATTGGCCAGAACTATTTCCTATCATTCTATGTATTTTAGATGAGATCAGGTGCATACAGGGTGGTATGGCCATAGATCATTCTACATATTTTAAAATCTATTTCAAATGGATTTAGTAAAACTGGAAGAAATCATGCAAAAGAAAATAACTGGCATCAAATGAATCCCCTGGCATATTTCTTTGTATTCTCTATATTAACTATTTTGCTAGAGCCTCTGTTGAGTCCATCCTCCCAGAACTGAAGAACCGGAGTTCAGTATAACATGTGTTATCCTGATAAGTCACTGGTTGCCTGTCGTTTTTCTCTACATGAGATTTCTGACCTACTGGGCCCAGACAAAGCCAGACAGACATTGATTTAATAGAAAGAAAGAAAGAAAGAAAGAAAGAAAGAAAGAAAGAAAGAAAGAAGGAAGGAAGGAAGGAAGGAAGGAAGGAAGGAAGGAAGGAAGGAAGGAAGGAAGGAAGGAAGGAAGGAAGGAAGGAAGGAAGGAAGAGAGAGAGAAAGAAAGAGAGAGAGAGAAAGAATTTGTCCAACAACCATCTGAATCAATGTTCTGTTTAATTTTTTTCCGTCCAAATTGACCAGTTATCTGAATTGACTGATTGTTTCTGCATTTGCATCGAGGGAGTAACTGTTAGTGAACTTTCTGATTTGCTGCAGTAAGCTGGGCCACAATCTTTATTGTTTTAGGCAATCCAGTATTCTATTTCATATAAGTAATCTGGCATTTTTAAACCACTTCATTAAATTTTGGGGAACTTTTTCCAATTTGCTTTTCTCATCGAGTTCTACCTACAAGGACTGCCTGATGTTCTAAGGTTTAGATATTTTTAATTTGAAAGAAAAAAAAAAGGCAAAGGAGGTAAAAAATATGTTTCTTTCATGTTGCGATCACTCAAAAATAAAAGCAGATTTCCTCAGACTAGACTCCTACCCACAAATCAACTTTGGGAAGCATCAAACAGTAACATAATTTCAAAAGAAAATGTCTTAGAAAATGACATGAGCCATTATGATGGTATTGCTGAACAATTTGGAATCCATCTATAGCATAGAGCTTTTATAGAGTCCAGGTGTTGTTTTAGACATTTGAACTTCAATAATTTAGATTATAGGTAGGATAGAAATAATTTGCATCTTCTTGGTTGTAAGTAGTGAATTTTCTTCTCACAGCTGGCCTGGTCTTAAATTCTGTAAGCCAAGGGGACCATCTCTTCTATGTATGGTAGCCACCTTTTGGAAAAGCATCTGAAATAAGAATATATTGTGCAAAGTTGTATGATGTGGCCCTAAACTTTAATATATCTATTTCAAATGGTATTTAAACTTTAGCTCTATTGTGTATTTTAAATTCAAGTTGTAGTTTAAAGGACAGGAAGATTTTATGAAGACTCTATATATTGGATTACAAAGACTCAAACATTTTCAATCATCACAAAAGTTCATATTTTAGCCATCCAGAGTAAAAAAAAATATCCACTAACGGGTGTTGAGAATAGTCCACCCAGACTTGGCAATATCTGAGGCTATTTGAAAAGGCAGTTTTAAGCACATTCTTCTTTTGTTGAATTTATTGGGGTGACATTGGTTAATAAAATTATATAGGTTTCAGGTGTACAATTCTACCACACATCATCTGTATATTCTATTGTGTGTTCGCCACCCCAAGTCAAGTCTCCTGCCATCACTATTTAACCCTCCCTTTTACCCTCTTCTGCCTCCTTCCACCTCCCTGTCCCTCTGGTCATCACCATACTGTTATCTGTGTCTATGAGTATTTTTTTTCTTAATCCCTTGACCATTTTCACCCAGCTCCCCCACCTCCTCCCCTTTGACAGCTGTCAGTCTGTTCTCTATGAGTCTGTTTCTTTCTTTCTTTCTTTCTTTTTTCGCTTATTTTATTCATTAGATTCCACATGTGAATGAACACATTCTTGAGTGACAACTTAAAGCTGCCATCAGAATTGGTTGTGGGGCAGAAGTGACACAATGGGCCACAAAATCTCCTGGCCTGTGTTTTAAAGCAGACAGCTTGCTAAGGTAACAGAGTTAGAACTTTTAGAATCTTATTAGTATCCAGGGAAGGAGTTAAATGGAAGACAGAATGGTAGCCACCTCTGAACCACCTTCAGCGAGCAGGAGACAGGTGTCATGGAGCCGGGTGATGCTTATCAGGATGTAATCACATATCATGGGGAACAGTTTGAAAGATGAATAACCGGTGTCAGAAACTGGAGCAAGGGTACTAAGCCAGCATGCAGAATCAGTGAGGAGGCCAAAGTCATCAAGGGTAGGAAGGTGTCAGAGGGGGGAGAGGCAGCCCTCACTACTATTCTCTGCCATCTCACAGTGACATCGGGGCTCTTGGTGGGCATGGCCAGCAGGTCCTCTTCCTCAGAGGTACCCATGACCTGGTCTTTTGGGTTGGGTGGGAGCACGGGCCAAGCGGCCACTCTGCAGTGCTGAGATTGTGTGCTTGTGTAGTCCTGTATCTGTGCCCCTCTCGGCCAGACACTGCAATTTCAGGCAGGTAAAAAGAGCATTAAGTAAAAGGTAATGTCTATTGGAAAGACTAATTCAGAGACTTAAAGCGATGATGAGTTAATTTTAACATGTCAGCGGAGAACATGATATTAACTGTGAGACCGTCCCCTTCCAGGACTCCAGGTGGGAAGCTAGGCCATAGTCTCTACTGCTCTCAGCACCCTAATCCCCATCTTGGAGCTTCTCTTGTCATTCCCAAGGTCAAAACTGAGAGGAGGGTGCCAAGGGACGCATTCAGTCACAATCCGGGTTTCCTTTCCCTTTACGTTCAGTCTCCACCTGTTAGACTTGGGAAGAGTGAGAAAACAACATTGCATCCAGTATCTCTTCTCTTTGGTTAAAAGTAAATACTCTTTTCTTGATCTTTAAAGGGCATGTTTGGAATTCAGAAAAACCTTTTACTCTCAAGAGCCAAGTTCTTACAAATCAGAAGACACTGGGTTTCATACTCAGGTAGCCGATTGCTGTCTAAAACTGCCTTCCATGTTTCTAATTGCATCCATTCTTCCTCGAAGGGATGGATGCTGAAGGTGGAGCACTTCAGAGTTCTAGCACATCTGTCTGGCACATCTGTGGGGCTATCTGTGTCTTCAATTGCCTGAATTATTTTACAACTCTGCAAGCTGTAGAAAACTGATGCAATGCAAAAAAAAAATGATCTTGTAAATAGAAATGCAGCAAATGAATTTTGCCTAGTGGAGATGCAATTGATTAATTTCTGTCAATCAGCTTTGCATCTATTAGCAAATTCATTTCAACATTTGTAATGGCATATATATGTGTGTGAGAATTTGAATTTTCCTTTGTACCAATTGTAACAGTTATTTTCCTCATTAATCAGTTAAGAAAACTCTTTGACATGCTTTTATTTTATATCTGTATGAGGATCATGATTTTACCTTTTTAAACAACTACTCTTTAACAGTTTTTAAATTTTCATTTAACTGATGAGGGGATTAAGGTTTAAACACTGGTATAAGTGAGCTGTGGCCATCTACGCCCCTTACCCTGTTCTGGTGTGGGCAGGACATTCAGTTTTATCAATGAGATAAAATGGAAATTCTGTTGGGACTAAAAGTCAGACCTTGGTTAGGATAGCTTTTTGTCCTTAATCCTTTCTTTCTGCTTGGGATGCTGGCACAAGATCATGATGACTGGAGCAGCAGCAGCTGTTTTAGGATCATAAAGTGAAAAAACCAACCTGCTGAGGACAGTAAGGCAGAAAGGACAGAAAGCAAGTAGTACCTTGATGATATTATTGAGCTGCTGTACCAAACCCGACACTGTCCACAGCCCTCCACACCACTGATGGGAACTAACTCAATGTCTTCATTCCTTAGTCGGTGTTACTTTTCTTGAAAGCACTCCTAATAAGTTTTCATTTTAATTTCCTAACACATATCCACTTTTAATTTTCATGGTCAATTTTTCTATAGAGCACGTATGTTCAACCTTTAGTATCATGGCTCCTATCAAGAAAACCATGTTGTATTCTGAATAGATACAGAAAAGCTGTGGGAATGGTAACAAACCTTGCCATTCACTTTCTGTTCAAGGTCAGGCCCAAAGTGAACTTCACACATAATAGCTCTCCTAGGTAGGCTTCAGTGCCACTGTATCTTTAGGGTCCCCACCTAGGTTGCCCATTCTAAATAGAGCCCCAGTGACTTAGTATTTATTTCCAAAAAGTTATTAATACGGCCCTGGACAGTATGGTTCAGTTGGTTGGAGCATCATTCTGTAAACCGAAAGGTTGTGGGTTTGTTCCCTGGTTGGAGCGCATGTAGGAGACAACTAATTGATATTTCTCTGTCTCTGTCTCTGTCTCTCTCTCTCCCCCCCCCCCCCTTCCTCTGTCTCTAAAAGCAATGAAAATTATCCTCAGGTCAGGATAAAAAATAGTTGTTAATATTATCTCATTTATAGACATAATAATCCAATGAACAATAAACACTGTTTACTTCCTTTCAAACACATTTCCTTTTTTGTCCAATGTGTAGAAATTGGTTTTTATACTTTAAGTTTGTGCCTTTTCTCATTTTTTTTGCTTCATAAAATTAAAAAATACATATCAAATTGCTTATCTTTGATGCCTTAATGCTATTTTATTTACCTTCATAATATCCCATTTACCTTTGGCAACATATACATTTTCCAATTTAGAGACATTTAAGTTACTTCTGGATCTATTTTCACCCTTCTTCTAACAATTAACATGTTTTTAACTGTTGTCCCTTTTATTGAAGGCCTTGACTCTTAAAACAAAACAAACGAATCCTCTAGGGCAGTGTGTGCCGCCTAGCACATAGTAGGCAGCTAATAAACAGATGAACAAGGTATGTTCTTGAGTGCTAAAGTGAAGATGAGTACACTTTTCAATTATAAATACAAACATTTATAGTGGATTTCTCCTTTCTGATTATAGTCAAACACACATTATAGAAAATTTGGTAAGCACAGAAAGGTGCAAGGATGAAAACCTAAATTACCATAGCATGCATATGCACTTTAACATTTATTATGGATTTATAGATCCTATGGCTGCAAATGCAAAGGAAGAAGCCCCCTGGTAGACAGCCCTGAGCCATGGAGGACCGCAGTGATATTCACGTTGAGTCAGGCCTGGGAGTGTCTTCGGGGCTGCCCTTCATGCTGTCTGTGCTTGCGCTGATCTTCCCTGGCAAAGGCAGATGGCTTGTTACCCGTGGCTACTTGAACTTAACCACCCATTTCCAGATGTCTTGTTAAATGGTTGTTTTCTAGCCACAGCCTCTTTGAAGGCTCTAGGCAGAAGGGAGAATCAGAGAACAGAAGAGGAAAATGCCACTTAATTCTGATTATTTGGTCCCACTATAACAGGCACATGGTAAGTCTATGCCAGGATGGCAGTGTATAATTTGAGAGATTTAATCACTGATCCTCTTTTCCAGGAGGGTGGATTAGGTAGAAAGGAGAAAAGTGGGAAGGAAAACGTCGCTGCACTGTAGCAGAGAACCAAAGCTCTCTTTTGGCTGGTCGGGACCACATCCATTTTCATAGCTGGCAAGTTGGCTGCCTTGTGGAAAGAGGATTTTGTGCTGCCTCCTGGACCAACAGGCTACACCACTTATAGAGGTGAAGACTTCATTCCAGAAAAATCAGCAAAGGAAGAAAAGCTTCCTTCCAGTGATCCACTTGGGGCATATTTTTAGTTTTTCTCTTTCTGTTTTGGACAGAGTAGCCAACATTGAGATCACTCGAATCAACATGATTTGTCAGAACGCTTCATCTGCTGATTCACCCCCTAGCTCAGCCATCTCTCAGCAATGGACTAATTCGCTTTGACCGAATTTGCATGCTCCTCTATGGTGTGATCACAACACAGTTTGGAAAGTGCTCTGAGTTGGAGATTAAGCCCCTTTCTGCTGGAGGAGAACACAGAAAATAAGAATTTCATAGTACATATTGAGGATCCCATGTGACATGAGTTGTGATATGATGTATTGCTGTTTTCACTCTCCTGCTACAAGAACTTTTCCTATGGTGAAACTGTGACTTTATGATGGTCCTCGGGGGGGGGGAAGCAAACTCATTTTAGGAAATACGGGAAAACAATCTCCAAGAAAGAGAAAGCAGCAAAAGACCATGAGGAAATGTAGTATTTCCAGGAATTTGGAAACGTAATGTTTGTATTTGATATATCACTGAGATTAGAGGCCCATCTTCCATTTCAAACCTGCTGGGTAGCTCTTTCTATCATTAGCCAATAAAAGTCTCCTTGGTTACATTTTTGTGGTATATTCCCAGGGTTATAGAATTTCTCTTTGAATTTTTTCCCAAGCCTCCACTGCCTAGGAAGGAAGGAGTTAAAGCCCTTGGCCATCAACAAAAAAAAGATACAGGCAGAGAGAAAATACATGAGTGAAGAACTGAACAGTTAATTATACATAGAGGTATTAAAGAAAGATCCCTTTTAGCTAGCAGACCAAAGGACAATGGATCAGCAATTTTAGAATCTATTTCCGACTCTGTCATTGACTCAGGGTACAGGGAACGCCCTATGTTTCTATTTTTCAAAAATCTATTGCACCATAATAGCAATCATCATTCATTTGGTATAAACAATGCTTACCGAGCACCCAGAATTGAGGGACTTTGCAACAGAACAGAAAATAAAACAATTTTCATCTACAAACAAAGAAGAAGACTATATTAGGAATTCAGTCATCAAAAACACGGGCAAAGACATATACAGGAGTCAAGGAATAGGATACTACGTTGGAAATCTTCATTTTGGAGCTCCTGCAAGGGTTTCATTTTCCCTATGAGTCTGTGCATATGGAAGGGGACTAAGGTTTATGAAACATCACTTCCATGTACCCAGAACTTAACACAGTTTATTTGCTCTAAAGCCTGACACAGGTAGTGTCTCCATTAACAAATTGGAAAGCTGAGCCTGGAAGAGCTTAGAAAGCCTGCTAAAGCCCCTGGTCTGGCTGACTCTGGAGCCTGTACTTAAGGTCTTTCATTTCAAGGACCTAAAAGTATTTCTCATGGGCGACTGTTAATGCTAACCAATTACATTGCTTTCCTGCCTCCCCTCCTCTAGCTCTCATTTCTCTCCGAAATTCCAGGGTTAGATCTGGAAATATGGGGACGCCCAACCTCTGTGAGGTCCGAATGTGTGTGGCTTCCACGTTCAGGGCAGTTTTCTATGGAAAAGGAGTTCCTCTGGCTCTGTTTTCATTATCAGGAAGTGGACAGCTCAAGGGACCTGGGTTTTCTTGCCCTTTCACAGTTGTACCTGCAAGAGTGCTTCTCCCAGGCACATGGAGTGTACAAAAGAAGACTTTTCTCCTCTGTCTCTGCAAGTTTTCCTTACGTAGTTGGTAGCAGAGCTTGCTCTCACCCAGGCCGCAGGTCTACCCCCGGCAGCAGGACTCTCCATGACGGCCTGATAGACTCACTGGCTGCCACAGCTCCTCTCATGGGTTGCCATCCTGCCTTTTTATTATGCAGCTGCCCTATAACTTTCATGCACACACAAGTCCTAGCTCAGCTGCAGGAACCAAAACAATTGGGGCAAAATTTGGAAGACTGTGTCAGTCAGCATCCAACCAGAGGAGCAGAACCAGTAGGAGATAACATGTAAGAGATGCATTGCGAAGCACTGGTTTAGACGGTTTTGAAGCCTGGCTCGGTAAGCCTGAAATCCATGGGAGAGACTGTCGGGAAGGGCAGACCGGAGCTCAGCACCAGCTGAAGCTGCTGTCCAGAGGTGAAATGTTTTCTTCAGCAGCTCTGCTCTTAAAGGCCTTTCAGCCACTGAATCAGGCCTGTTGGGTTTTTTTTAGATAATCTCCCTTACTGAACATCAACTGATTATGGACTTTAACCACATCTCTAAAACACCTCACAGCAACACCTAAAGTAGTGTTTGAGGCAATAACTGGAGATTGTAGCCTAGCCAAATGTTATCAAAGGACCAAACATGGAGTGTTGGGTTCCACTAAGTTTTCAAAAGCCAAGCAACATGAAAGTCCCAGGCGGGTGAGAAGGCTACAGCAATAGAGAAGAGAAGCAGCGGAGGGGCAAAGCAGCGAAGCAAGAGGTCCCATGTGAGAACTGTGCAGAGCAGGCCTGTCCTCTATCCTTTTTCTAAGCAAGGCTGGGAGAGCCCCTTCCTCAAGTGGCTCTCATTTAGGTCCCAACACATCTCTGCCTCCCACAGCACATTTACATATCACAGTGACACTTGATATTTACAAGGAGATTTACAACAATAAAATAATTCTGGCTCTGTGGTGACATGACAGGAAGCTAGGAGAGTCTGCTTAAAGTTA
The DNA here is from genome assembly GCA_004027475.1 of Anoura caudifer. NCBI lineage: Eukaryota > Metazoa > Chordata > Mammalia > Chiroptera > Phyllostomidae > Anoura > Anoura caudifer. Next base: position 302,277 of record PVKU01001349.1, read on the forward strand.
CATCTGAGGCAAAGAGAAACAGAGGGTACATTTGTTCTACAAGGTTGACACTGAATCTAAAAAGGATTTATAATCATGGTTAAAACAACAAACATGGAAAGAAACTAGTGGAGAAAGTCAGAAAAAAATACTAGATGTCATTACCACATCCCCCTTTTCATCGAGCATCTTTTTCATGGCATTTTGGAATCTTTATCCAGGAAGTCAAATCTTTCTGCTAATTAACATTGCCTTCCCTCTCCTGTGTCATCTTGCTGAGATGTTTCATCTGTCATACACATCCTACTGCTTTTGAGCTGTAAGCATCTCACATCCACTATAGGGGAAGGAGCTTTTCGGGGGGATTATGGGCTGGAACTCTGGACTCGGGAAATAAGGATGGTAGTCATGGAGAGAATTATGACTATTCTGTAATTTCAAAGACGCTAACAGAATTTGTATATCACATTTGCAAATAGTCCATCAGTGCTCACAAAGAATAAACTTTTAAAGACTTTTTTCCTAGATTATATTACTTCTTGGGGGGAAAAACTGGTAGAAGGCGGCAAATGTTATGAACTTTAACAACTTAAAATAATGGAAAATAGTAATAAAAATCTAAGAAAAGAGTGAAGAATGGGTGAAGCTAGCGATAATATAAGAACAGCAGGTCACTGATAATTTTTGAAGCTGGTGATAAGCATATAGGAGTTCATTATACTATTGTTTTTACTTTATACATATTTGAAGACTTTGTAAATCTGACACCAAAAGCAAAAGAAACAAAAGCAAAAATAAACAAGTGAGACTACATCAAACTATTAAAGCTTTGCACAGCAAAGGAGACCATTAATACCATAGAATACACCTGATAAGAGGCTAATATCCAAAATATATAAAGAACTCATATAACTCAGTAGCAAAGTGAACAATTGAATTAAAATCTGAGAAGATTTCAGTAGACACTTCTCAAAAGAAGACATAAAAATGACCAACAGGTACATAAAAAATGCTCAACATCACTAATCATCAGGGAAATGTAAATCTAAATCACAACGAGGTACCACCTCACGCCTTTCAGAATGGCTAATGTCAAAAAGACTAGAAATAACAAGAACAGACAAGGATGCAAAGAGAAGAAATCCCTTGGGAATTGGTAGGACCGTGCAACCACTATAGAAATCAGAATGAAAGTTTCCTGAAATTTAAAAAATAAAACTACCCTATGATTCAACAATTCCACTTCTGGGAATTTATCCAAAGAAAAAAATACCATTAACTCAAAAAGATATGTGCACCCCTTGTCCATTGCAGCATCATTTGCAATAGCCAAAAGAAGGAAACAATCTAAGTGCCCACTGGTGGATGAATAGATAAAGATGATGCGGTACATGTGTACAATGAAATATCATTCAGCCATAAAAAGACTGAAATTATGTCATTTGCAACAACGTGGATGGACACCAAAGACATTCTTCTAAGTAAAATGTCAGACAGAGAAAGACAAATACCATATAATCTTTCATGCATACATAGCAAGCTCACAGATACAGAGAACAGATTGGTGGTTGCCATATGCAGGGGGTCGGGAGATAAGAGAAATAGGTGAATTGTGTATTTTTTCAATTTAAATACATTGATTTTTTTTAAAGACATGAATGGGAAGAGGTTCACAAAAGACTGACTTGGGCAAAGAGATCACCATAGACCCTGGAGGAGAAGAGCAGAGAGAGGACAGAAAAAAAACCCCCACAAAACACAGGACAAACAGAACAGAAAAGAAGAAAACACGAAGGTGAAAAAAGAAAAGGGAAGCTTCTGTTTTCACAGGAAGGTCAGGAAGTGTGAGGACTGGAGACTAGTCCAGGCAGATGCGCCTGCAGCAAGGCCTGCACCATCACTGATGACATTTCCCGCAGCGCTGAATGGACTGGAGGCCCAGCCCTCAGGGGAAAGGCCCTGCCCACACAGCTGCACTGTCCTTCAGGCGCTCATCGGGAGGGAAGGGCTTCCATAGCTTCGGACTTGGTTAACCCAATTACATTTTCCTTGGGAAATTTCTGACCTCACGTTTGGGTATATTTCATTTTTGATCAATGGCTAGTTAAATTTATATTGAGATAGCTCTTGTTCAAAGTGTCTAGAACTCTGTTTCAGATGTACTTGTGTGATCTCGAAAAATAATCGGCCAGCAGTGGCCACATTCTGTGAAACTAAGTATCTGTAGATCAGGACCTGAGTTGAGAAGGAGGCAAATTTATTAGGAATTTGTTTTTTAAACTCTAGTTAACTACCCTGCAGTACTGAACATAGGGGAGTTGCAATACAGGGCACATTTCTTTTCAGTGCTAGTCAGACACTTCCCCTGAATCAGACTCCTATTCCATTAATTAATTAGTCTAGGGAGAACAATGACAAGATTTATAAAAAATTAAAAAAAAATTAAATTTGGAAAAAGTAACGGTAGAACTGGCAGAGGTTGGAAGGTGCAGTTCGAAGATGTGATGGTGGAAATCACAGCAGAAATAATTTCTTCTGCTTCTGTAATGGGAGTTCAAGCCTTCCACTAAAGGTGGGGTGTCAAGACCTATAAGTTTAGGTCTGCACTTAAAATTATGTTGATAAACAGAATCAGAACTAACATCAAACTATCAATACCAAAACTGGTGCCAGGATGGGGAAGGGGGAGCAGTTACTGTAAGTTAAATTTCTCATCTGGTGTAGGGAAGATTCACTAATTTCTGTTAAAACTTGGTAAGCTAGACCAAGCTTACCAAGTTTTTAGACCGAGTACACACAAATTATTTTTTAAAAGATTATTAATTTATTTTTAGAGAGATGGGGAAGGGAGGGAAAGAAAGGAACAGAAACATGAATGTGAGGAAGAAACATCGATCAGTTCCCTCTCACAGGTGCCCTTACTGGGGACCTGACCTGCAACCCACGCATGTGTCCCAACTGGGAATCACACCAGTGACCTTTCACCTTGAGGAACAATGTCCAACCAATCAAGCCACAAGGGGCAGGGCCCCACAAATTGTTTATAATGAGGGAGGCACTGACCAAAAACAGTGAAAACACTGAGACAAAGAGGAAGAAGGAAAACAAAGAGAACAAGAAATCCAGTTAGTCATCCCTGATCAAAACTTCTAATAAGTTCTCGAGGGTATTACCTAAATTTTGACATCATGAGTCTTGAACATGTACCCAGGACAGTCAGATTTACACCACTTTTAGCAAGTGTTGTTTTCTAGCTTCATAATTTTTATAGTGAAATATATAATTTTATAATGTGAACCATCCCTAAAAAAGACAGCTAAAATCAGGAATGCAGCTAAAAAGGAAAATTTATGAAAACATGGTTGGAATGAAGTCTTCATCAGAAAACAATAGCTGTCTCATTACACAACACGAACCCTGGGGTGGGCAGAGGGAATGATCAAAACTGTGCTTGGGAACAAGGTTAGGGAACACAGCAATAGATAACATTTGTGGCATTTGTTGGACTTCTGTTTTGATGTCATTTTTAAAATAAATTTTTGTTGCCAAAAGATTATTTTACAACTTTCACACCTGATTCGTAGTAAAAAACACATCCCAAAGATAGTTCAGTTTGTGTAATTAAAACAAAAACCCCAAGAAATCCAACGATCTCAAATGCTCAAAACAGGGGCAATTAACTTTAAAAATACTTGCTCTAAATAAGTTATTTGCTCTATTTTCAGAAATATAGGCAACAATGTCTTTATGCAGAAGTGTCTGTGGACTCTTCTAAGAATATCTCTACCTTTCTCTGGATGCCTGGTCTCGTCATCTGTATCGACACCAAACGCATGAATCTCTTCCCTCTTAAGCTAGTTGGGTACTTTGTCTAAGCTTAAAAACCTTTGCACACTTAACACATTGGGGCTGAGGACTTGGTCTTGCATCATCCTGTCTATTTTCTAGCAATCAATTCAAACTGAAATTGAATTCACAAGCCTCAGAGATGGACCTTTCTGCCACCTTCTGGCTCCCATCAAACTTTGTAGCTCAACGGCAGAGAAGGTGAGGTGGGGTTATATAAGCATTGTTTTGCGGGGCGTCTCCCTTTGGCTAGCCACCCTGTTTTCCCCTCTGCATCCAAAGGCAAATATTTAGCACATTAATTCACATGGAAATCAATCACCAGTGGTGAAAGAGCAGGCTCCCCCAAGCAAGAAGAGGGAAAGGGAGAATAGCGGTCTCTGAAGGACCCCTTTTGTATCCACATTGCAAGCTGCCAACTTTCTTTTTTGGCAAAATCTGTCGAGTATAGTACACTTCTCGCCACTTATTCAGGTCCTTCAAAACACAGCTGAACAAATTAGCTCTTCAGATTCTTGCCTGACCACTCAGAGTGATCCTCTCTTTGGAGTTATCATAACAAGTGTGATCTGAACACAGCACAGCTCTTGGTTTTACACAGACTTGTAGGATTCACCAGCTATTTTGCATGCTCTTTTCCTGCCAACTGGAATCGGGATAATGCCTCTTCCTTCTTTCACACCCCTGAATGCAGCTGGCATTGAGGACACTATAGATAGACCAAGTCTGACTACTTTTCACCCTTTCCTTTCTGATACTCTGCCGCAACGGCTGTCTGCCAACTCCTCATCCCATGCCTTTTTCTTTTGAAACCCTTTTTCTGTCCATACGTAACTCTTCTGCATCTCTTTATTTTAGAGCCCTATTATTTGCCGTGTGAGAGGATGGTTAGTATCTATTTAGTTAATTCTGTGTCACATAGGTTCAAACATATGAAATTACCGATTTTTGACATACCAGGGCAGCAATTTCACATGACTTAATCTAATAGATGAAATTTTAGAATGTTACCTCTCACACATGGCATCTGGCAACACAAAATCATATTCCAGAGGGATGAATTCATAATGATATAATTCAGCCTTAGCAGTTCGGTGGGGAGATATTTGGGGCATTAAAATACCTTAACAGCACTTTTCAACAGTATCTGCTTGACAGGTACCTAATCTGCTAACGCAGCAGGCTGGGCCCCTGTGCTGGAAACATACTACCAAGATAGTTAATATTTGTTGACTTTCTCCTTTAAATGGCTTCATTTAAAAATTTAGGCTAGAATTTGCCTGGTTGAAGCAAGATGGAGAGGGCAGTGAATAGATAAAAGCTCACTTTTGCTACCAAATCATCATACACATAAAATTCAAATGAACAGACTGAACAAGACTGTAAAAAAAAAAAATGCAGAGGACACTGAAGAACAAGGAACTTCCCCAAAACTTCAAGTTCATCAAAAACTTTTAATGAACACTTGCTATGTCCTTTTATTTTTTTAATATATTTTATTGATTATGCTATTACAGTTGTCCCATTTCTCCTCCATCATTCCCCTCCACCCGGCACACCCCCTCCCACCCACATTCCCCCCTTTAGTTCATGTCCATGTGTCATAAGTTCTTTAGCTTCTACACTTCCCACACTATTCTTGCCCTCTCCCTGTCTATTTTCTACCTACTGTCTATGCTACTTGTTCTGTGTACCTTTTCTCCCTCTCTCCTCCTCCCACTCCCCTGTTGCAAACCCTCCATGTGATCTCCATTTCTGTGGTTCTGTGTGTGTCCACCTATGCCTCCATCTTGGCCAGAAGTCTGCTGTGTTCTTTTAAATTTGAGGCTCTCTTTGGGGCCTCAAATAACTAATTTATAGCTTTCCCATCTGTACCATGAGAAAGTTGGAACAGACATACACGGGCCTTCAAATTTTGTATTTTACAAAAGCCATTTTGTAAAGATTTCCATGCAATGTTTCCATAAATTCTTAAAAGTAACACTAGAGTTTATTAAAATCACATGATTCCCACATTCTATAATGAACTTTGCGTTAAATCTCAATTCTTATTTTCCTTGGTCTGAATTATTGGTGTCTTATTCTATTTTATGGTAGTGAATTCCTTTAGTGTTTGCAACAAAACAGATTCATAGTTTCATTGGCTTGGTAGTTTCAGTTTGGGGATTTTTAAAAATCGTTCATCTTTTGGAGAGCTAGATGGCCAAACCATTGAGGAATGACTAAACAAGATGGTCTAGAAAAACAGTTTTAGAGCTCTTACTGACGCTGTTTCCAACTTTCAGAGCATTGTATATATTCAACTCTAGTGGCACTTTCATTTTGCCTTAATTATCTGTATGTCTGTATCTAGCAAACTATCAGTTTCCGGAGGAGAGACTGCATATGACACAACTCTACCCTCTGCAGCACATGGTAGGTGCTCAATTAATATTCCTTGAACTCCCTTAAATTATAACATCACAGAATGTCAGAGCCAGAGGAGAACCTCTGAAATCATCACACGTTGCCACTCAGAAAGCTGAGGCTCAGAGCTAAGCAGATGTTATTAACTTGAAGATCCATCACCGTGTCAGAGCCATTGGGAGCAGCCCTGTTTGTGGGGTCTCAGAAACAAGGGAGATCCATCAGATCCTTCCCTGTTCCTTGGTGGCCCAAACTATGTATGATATGGTCACATTTGCAAGTGCCAGAAAGCCCCCCTCCCTCTTTAGAGTCGCTTGATTCATGATGTAGCATTAACCTGCTTTCCTGTTGTTATAGCCACTTCCCTTCCCCCAATAAAGACACTGGATTGTATTGCATCTACATGTGCCTCCAAGGAAATGGTGTTTCCGTGAGAGATGGATGGTCTCTGAAATAAAGTTTGTTGATAAGGATAGGCTGTTGCAACAGACCAAACCCAACAGACCTGAGTGAGTGTTGGTATAACCTCTCCAGACCCCAGCACCACATTTCATGCCACATCCACGCATCACCAAGCTCTACCAGCCTAGTAGGTCAAAGTGGAAGAGACTCTTTAAAACTAGCTTCCTATGGTTTTAGAATTATATTGTGTACTGAGGAACAGTACACAATATAATTCTAAGAGCTAAATATCTAAGCTAAATTCTAAGAGCTAAAATATTTTCAGATGTGAGTTTTCATACTAATTTTCCCTCATCTAATTGCAAGAGGAATATGAGTTTATTGTAGAAAAAAAAGAGAAAATACAGATAAGGGGGGGGGGAAATCAAAATAAAAACTAACTGAAATTCTACTACATTGAGACCATTACAGGTAATATTCTGGTATATGTGTGCACACACAGAGTTATGTATTTTATACATATTTTTAACATATTCCTTAAATATCTTTCCATGATAAATACATGTTATTCTAAATCTTTGTTAATGTCCACATTGTATTCCAGTAAACCATAGTACATCAATTTGTCAAATTATTTTCTGTTAGTGTGCATGGATTATTTCCAATCTTTCTATAATGAATGATATATAAACCTGTTCAGTATTATGCTCATTATTTCTTCTGCTTTTAATTGTTTAGGATTTTAAAACACTGACAAGATTACTTTAAAAATAATCAATGCAGCACTGTCTTTATGAGTTAATATAAAGACAGAGATTCTGCTGAAATGATTGTCTCAGGGAACATCACACATAAATAGTTTGTTATGCTCTCACGTATCTTTCAGTATCCAAGTGAGCCCATTCTGATGGGCAAATAGGGGAATAATGTGGATATATGAAGAATTTGTACATAACATTTTATATGGGCTTCTCCCCAGGATGGTACTGTTTTATATCATAATATAATAGCAGTTAAACACCAATTACATGAGCACTGCTGAATGTAGAGCTACAGAGCATGGTGCTATGTGGGATGTCCTGCAACCTCCCTCCTAGCTGCATGTTCCACATTCAAAGTCCTTGTTGCAATGTCCTTCCGACATGTGGACATTTCATCCTGGCTTCTGTAAGGCAGGAGATACAACATTTCCTTATTTCTCCTTCCATCACATGACACTCACCACTTGTTTTATTTATTTTATTTATTATTTTAGAGAGAGGGCAAGGGAGGGAGAGAGGGAGAGAAACATCAATGTATGGTTGCCTCTTGTGTGCCCCATACTGGGGACCTGGCCCACAACCCAGGCATGTGTCCTGACTGGGAATCGAACCAGTGACTGAAGGGTCAAAAAACACAAAAACACCTTGTGTATTTTTTAAAATTCATCATGTCTTTTAACTGTGTCAGTATTTTAATTAGAGTATTTTCTTTGCTGATGCTCTGATTACAATGGTGTATAAGTTTTAAATTATCTATACCTAAGTTTATTTTTTCTAGGAGTTACCCTGAAATGTATATATAGTTTTCTAGCTGAAACCTTTATCTCATGTTCAGGCTTCTGAGTAGTGAAAGCAGAATAAAATCTGATTTCCAATAATTCATCCCTAATACTTCACAAAATGATTCTCCCTCTCCCTAAACAAAAGGAGAAAAACTCAGCAAAAGAAAAAAAATTACCAACAGCAAACTGAGGAAAAAAAAACTGATAAGATTCCATGACATAAAATTTAGAAGAGAATGGGATATTTGGATGTGGTACCCAATCCCACTTCTGTCCTTCCAAAAAGACAATATCAGGGAAAAATGGTAAGTCAAGAAAATCCATGCACATACCCCCTGTATAAAAGCAAGCGGACTACAAGGGTGACTATGTGATTTTTAAAAATTAGAGGAAAAACTCTTAAGAATAGGAGGTCCTAGTTATCATCACCAGCAGCAGCTCACTGGAGAATAAGCATTAACTGCTCACTAAAATTCTATGTTCAGCAATTTTAAGGAGACCATGCTCTAAACTTAAAGATCCAAAGCAGAAATACAGTACCCAGGGAACTAGACACACCTCTCCTGGGCTAGGGGTTGGGCTGGTACTGAATCTGGGACATGAAGCACATTCAGAGAGAAAAGAGTTTGTGTTGTCCAACAAAGGTTGCTCAGTTTATAATTTCCCTGTTCACAGAGAGTTGCTTTGAGTGGGAACTAAACAGAGAACAGTGTACAGAATTTTCCACCTGTATCTAGCTTTTTAGATTTCCTGAACTGAGCTGTCCATCTAAAATATGAAGATAACTAAACACAATACAGTAATCATGCAAATATACAGTCTTAACCTCTCTTCCCAAAAGAGGAAAAATACATGTGTGACAAGGTCTCTCTAAAGTACTTATGTGAGAATTGAGTTGTGCAAGGAAAATTTATTTCCTCTATAACTGCTCTGATCTTCTTCACAAGCACCCACTCAGTGGTAGCAGGAGAAAAGTCACTACAGTGTTCTGATCCAGGGCTCAAAACAGCCCCAGGTAAATGCTCAGTCTCTCTGTTGCAGTTGCCACACGTGTTCCATCTACATGTAGTGAGAACTTCACCAGCTGATGTTGTAATTTTTGTTTTCAACAGTCACATATATTTTAAGGACCTTTTAGGCAAAATAATAGCCTGTCATATTTACATAGATATTAACATTTCCATTGTTCTTTCCTCATGGTTGATGTGACATGTTCCCTCCTAAGCCTGAAGAATTTTCTTCAGCATTTATTTTAGGGCAGATCTGCTGGTGATACATTCTCTCAGTTTTTCTTCATCTGAGAATATCTTGTCTTCATTCCTGAAGGATCTTTTTCTGCTGGACATAAAATTCTGGTTTGACATTTCTTTCAGCACTTTAAACATACTGTTCCACTGTTTTCTGGCTTTCATGGCCTCACATGAGAAATCCATAGTCATTCAAATAATTGTTCCCACTGACTATTTTCAAGATTTGTCTTTATCATTAACTTGTAGCAGTTTGATTACAAAGTGATTGGGTATTTTTTTTAAAGAACATATATCTTTTTATCCAAAAATTAAGTCCATCCTCAATGTTGGAATTCTGAAAACATAGGGTAAGTTAGATAATGCGTCATAAACGAATTTTTCTAATTTCCATTCAGGTGGACCAGCAATCTTTGTGAGCAGTGCCACTGTTCAGCAAATGTTGATTCCACTTGATATTGAGTGAGCTCTTTATACCAACACAAATTACAATAGCATTTGATAGGTTTTATCATTGGTAACAGCTTCACTGTATTTAACAGATATTTAAAACAGATGACTTTTTGGTATGTACTTTTGAAGGAGTATTTGATGAAAATGTGGATGCTTAGCCTTTTGTTTCTAAGATTCCAGTACCCAGCAGTGCCCAGCACACATCAGAAACTCAATACTTCGTTGTGAACGGAAATAATGAAGGTTTCCACATATTTGAAAGACTGACATATAAAACAAAGGTTTTGCTTTTTAACTTCATATCAACAGCAGAACAAGGACTATGAATGGAAGCTGTTAGAAGGTAGATTTGACTCAATATAAGAAAAATATTTAGCCATTGAGAAATCAAACGGACTGCTTCAAAAATGGAGCAACCTCCAGCTCATCATGCTCATAAGTGTGTGGAAGAATATTTGAGACTTCTGGCCAAGATGGAAGCATAGGCAGACACACTGTGCCTCCTCTCACAACCAAAATTAAGGACAACAAAGATTTAGAACTCATAGAAAATTGAATTATTTGGAAGTCCAACACCGACCCATCCAGACCAGTAAGAGGGGCAGAGTCACGGCAGGAAAAAGTGGAGGTGCGGACTGGACATGTAGGCAGCAGCAGCTAGCAGACCCCGGGCATGGGGTGGTAACTGGGCAAACCCAGTGAGAGGCTGCACAAGGTGACTGGCTGACCAGGTGGTCCCAAATTCACACACAGATAATCCAGGCGAAGGGGAAGCAACAGAAGGGACTGGAATCCGAGAGTGAGCGGAGCAAGCGCCATTGTTTCCTCTCAGACCCCATCCCCACATACAGCATCCCTACCCAGCAACTGGGCTGCCCTGCCCTGGGGAACACCTAAGGCTCCACCCCTCACTACGTAACAGCTGCAACTAGACCAAAAAAAAAAAAAAAAA